>JASKGO010003407.1:0-35516 GCA_030556065.1 Holobus sp. GC000080 | reverse complement strand
TTTTTTTTCTGATAAATCGATAAATTCTTGGGACATCCTGAAATAACAAAGTTTTCATCAACTTCCTATGTAGAAGGGGTCGGAATTTGAATAATGAGAAGTTTCTTCAAAGCTCACATACTTTTTTAATCTTAAAAATAAATACCCTGTAAATAATGTGGATGTTCATAAAAAGTTAAAAACCTCTGCTGCCCTTTTCTTCCTTACCACGGCATTGTGCAGGAGACTGTTGAACGTCATCGAAGTGAAAACAGTTCGTTTCGACCATTTCCATTATTCATCAGCTTTTCAATCAAGCCGCATTTGTAGACTATCTTTTTGTACTTATCAGAGTATCAACTATCAAGGGCTTGTTTTATTTGCAGAGCTTTCTATGCTTTTTAAAGGATCTTTATTCCTTGAAATTTTAATACTCTTCAGCTGGGTATATACGATTACAAATGAAAAAGTAAATTTTATAGGACAATTTCCAGTATTGGAGAAATGCCACTTCAAACGAGCGGTAATTTGATATTCATTGATTCCTTTTTTAAACATTTCCTTAAAGCTTTTAAAGTAATGAGATTTTTTTTTTATTAAAATAAAGTTTTTTGTGATATTTATTATTAAGCAACATTCATTGTAGTATGAAGAGTTTAAAATATTCATAACAATTGCTAAAAATTATAAAACAAAATTTAATATATTATTATTTTAAATCAATTATAAGCATTTCTAGAAGGAAAATGATCTTTTTGCATCTGCGGACGCAATAGGCTGAATTTAAATTTGATTGGGATATCAGCGGTTATTGTTTCTGGCAAAACGTCACTTGTTCCGTTAATGAAATTAAATTCCCAGTGTAACATTCGCAACTATTCCAGTTGTAATTGAGTTGATTACGTATATTATCCAGGGTTTTGACAAATTGTTGGTAATGTAATTTTTTCGCAACGTTATTTCATCTGGTATATTTCGGTTATGAATTTTTTTCCAAAATTTAACTTTTCTAAATAGTTTAGCCAAGTTTTTTTTAATGGAACGTTACTTGCAAATATTAGTTAACACAATTAAGGCTAATTCGAATTAAAAAGTGAACATGATCTCGCTTGATTTTTATAATAAAAATATACTATTATTGAAATTACAAACTGTAGTCAGTTTTGCAATGTTTCAATTAATTGATCCGGAAATTATAGTAATGAAATGATATATTCTTCAAACGCCGCGCTCTGTACATAATTATAACTGAATAATTGATTGAAATCACCGTTGAAACAAATGATGAAACTGTATGTTATTAATTGTTAAATGTTATTTTACTCCTGACAATTTTATTTCAAATTTCAACAATGAAAAAGTGGTGCAAATTAGTAGTTTGCCCATTAGGAAAAAAAAAACAAATCAAGGCGACGCGATTTACAAAAATATTATCAACATTAAAATGAAACAATTAAGTTAGAATAAATATTCAGTTAATTAAAGCAACCGAAATTATGAAAAAGGGCCTAAAGCAAAATTCTCAAAAGAACCTTATAAATCCTCGTTTTCTTTTCCTAGTGCTGTGTCCCTGCGCACCGAAAAAGAGCTATGCACATCCCTAAATGTATCGACCATAGGAATGTCTACAGCTACAGAATACGAATAAATGAAGAGGAAACGTAATGAAACAAGAGAACTAAGAAATTCACGTAGGCGATATACTGCTTGGAACGAGCAACGTAATTTTTTTGTTTCCAGTGGGGAGAGCATCTTAGAAATCCATAATTAATTTCACTCGCAGCGAAT
This sequence comes from Holobus sp. GC000080, assembly GCA_030556065.1. Classification (NCBI taxonomy): domain Eukaryota; kingdom Metazoa; phylum Arthropoda; class Insecta; order Coleoptera; family Staphylinidae; genus Holobus; species Holobus sp. GC000080. The sequence continues at coordinate 33,749 of JASKGO010003407.1, read as the reverse complement.
ACAATTAATAATTGAAATTCTATATAGGTATATTTTGTATGTACAAGGAAGCAATCTTTAGGGTCTTCTCAGTAATTTAATTACTTATAACTTAATGGACAATTACAAGAAGTATCTGCCACTGTTGATTTTTTTTCTCCAATTTTTGAATTATTAATGATATTATGCAACAAAATGTAAACATAATTTTCTGTAAAATGAGTATTGTAACTCTGAATTAAAGATATAAATAACGATTATCCAAATAAAGAAGTATTTTATAACGGGTGCGCTACGAATTACTTACCAAGATGAATAATCTGGTATTAATTAGCGTAAGGAATTAAATGTGTGGTATCCATCCGCTTTTAATCGAACAATGCGTTTATACATATAACAAAAAAAAAATTAATATGAAATTAATCAAAATAAAAAAAGTTCATTTCAAAAGCATCGCAATAGTTTTTCGTTTTACAGAAAACCCAAAATTTAACACAATATTGAAAGGTTTTGAGAAGACGGTGTAAATATTGATCGTAAATCAGACTACCTTTCTGGTTCAGAGCATATAGCTGAAATCATAGCCGTAAATGAAAATGTGCTTCGAATTCCAACCACGCCGACTAGGCACCCTAGGCACTGTTTGACGTCAGATAACTGACTTTTTGTGACCACATTCAGATGCTGTTGTTGCTGAATGTTTGGTTTCAAGGAGAGAATAATAGCTTTCACATTTTGAAACACTACCGCCTTGTGGCTGAAAGCTTTCAGGGTCGCATAATTTCAATTTCTCGCAATAGGGACGTCAACACGTCGTCATGATCTGGGATTTTTATTATTTATTTTATCAAACTACACGCCAATGTCTCATAGTAAGTTTAAGGTATCAAGCAAAATATTGGAATGGAAATTGCAGTAACCAACCAGATAATTTTGAAAACAAAACAAAAAAAAAATTCAATTTTTGAATGTTGATTGAACTCAGCGGTAGTTCTCTTATAATCGATTAGTATTTAAAAATGTTATTCCATTTAATTAATAAATTTACAAATTTCAAGACCAAGTAATCCGTGGTCTATGAATCTATGAAAAATTGAATTCGCCAACAATGAGCACCGAACAAGGGAGGACGAGTTCCGCACCTGTGGAATCTCAGAAAATCCTATTATTGATACTGGGCGACGGAAAAATGCGGAGGAATTTTTAATAACGCAAGCTTATCCGTGCACCGACGGAGTACCAGAACACTTAAAGATCGCATGCCGAGCGCACGAAAAGATAATAATCTCAAGAAAACGAATATTGCTGTGGAACACAGTACAACTGTGTAAGCATTATAGTCATAGTCACGATAATGGAGCCCTGCGAAAGAATGAATGGAAGCCGGGGTGCAGTGAAACGCCAACCAGATTCCACTTTGATATTCTGCAGAACTTTGTTGTTTTGAGCGCAATAATATGCCATTCTGCATAACATTTGTTTTAAAAAATCGATTAAATGAGTTTATTTGCGCTTTCTCCTTGGGAATATTGTTTTTAAGGGTGGCTTACCGGCATTGCGAGGTGGGAGTTGGGCACATTTACATTGCAGATGAATATTTTCCGAGCACTTGGTTGGGAAAATGTTATTGAATTTTTCAACAGTTGAGTATTGGCCAACTAATCTGCGGTTTACGTTATGAAATCGTTTTATTTTTATTTTGTTTTAATATTTAACGTTTGCTGAGGGTACTTTAATTCACTCATAACATATTTAATTTTGGTAGAAAAATTTGAATTACATCCTTGATACTAAAGTAACTTTCTTTTATAGTTAGTAACATTTCTGTTTCTCCAATACATTTTAACTCATAATGCACTTAAGACTTAAAATTTTAAAATTGAGTATTGAGGGTCAGATCAGGGCAGGGCAATTTGAAGCCTCAGGCCTCATCGGAATTCACCTGAACAGCTGATACTGCTGATTGCTAATTCCCGCAGAGGGAACTATCGAAAAACGAAAAAAATGTTAAACCAGCGAACCCTTTTAACTTTTGTAATTTAATTTGAAACACATTTCGTAATATTTAATTATTTTTTGGGTAAATTTCCGAATTTAAAAAATGATAATCACGTTCATTAACGGGATATTTCGTTAAATATCGTGTTAAAAATCATTAAAATTCATAATTCACCCTAGATATAAAAATTATTGGGTTCTGTTATTTTTATTTCAAGCCATCAGTTTATAATTAAGGGGGAGGAGGAGCAACTTATCGTTGAAACACCGTGTACGCCAATTAAAAAACAATTTACACACTATCGATTCAAAATAAATTAACATAATTACACATTCCAGAAATAAAATTAACTTCAATACCCTATAATTCGGTGACTACACCAGGAGCCCATTCATAAACGCAAAAAAGTCATGCAAGAACAACAAAAACCAAGAACCTAATCTTGCCAACGGTCTGTTGTTCAGCCTACTTCACTTAGCTGATGGAAAAAACGAATCCCGAAAGCAAAATACATCAAATTACTGCAAAAAGCAACTCCAAAAGCTATTTTCTCCTTAATACTACCCTACACATTTATCCCAACTAATCGAATAAGGAACAGAAAGTTATCAAAAATCTACGACGTAAATATATGAACATGGAAAAGTTTAATTAATACCAAAAAGTACAATTTCTAATTAATAGCAAAATAAGTTTCTTTGTCACAAATTATGGCATACATTTCTGTCTTGATTTTGTCACAAATCAAATCAAGGAATTCAATAAATGTTATTGATCCTTTACATAATTTAAAATTTTCTTCCAAATTAAATTATATATTTTTTACATTAACAACTAATTTACGAGTACATAATTTACATAAAATACCGATTTGGTTTCAGCTTCGTTAATAGTACCCCGGCCCAGTTTTTTTCCCTACTTTATGCTGAAATAAGAACTGTAAAAATTTCTTGAGTTGGATTCTTGGTTTTTCGGTTTCTTCTTACACGAAGTGCACTATTTTGATCTATTGTATCTCCCATATTTTTTGCTTAAAAGCTGTGATTTTGATTTTTTTTTTGCAATTTTACATCTGATTATTAAAACCAATAATTTTTTTAACACATCCGACTTCTCAAATATTAGATATAGCGTTATATTTCAAGATAGAATGATTTATTTAAGATGAAAGTTTATTCATCATCTTTAATCAAAGATTTATAACGAATTGTATTCCATAATTTGGGACATAGGAAGCAAAATCAAAACAATAAATAAATAAACAAAAATAGAAACTGAACGATTTAAATCTATCGAGATGAATGGTGACGTAAGTGTGTAGGAGAAGAGAACAACGACAGCACGCAATTTGCTCGTCGCCATCGCGTCTCACGCGACCGACGCAAGTAAAATTGAACAATGATAACGATAACAATAATAACACAGAGGGACAATCAAGTCAAGTTTTGACATCCCTAGACAGGAAATAATCCATTACAGAGAACCAAACGTTCATTGTATTTTTAATACACATATTTTCCATTCCAAGTATATGTACTACAACAACTGCGCCAGCAGTTAGCGAGATAAAGTGAAGAAGATTACACTGTACTTCGCGTTCCTTTTGTCAATCGTGTTTGCACTCAAGGTTGCACCGATATAATAACGATTATCTCATTAAGCCGCCTCTAATCTATGTTATTGCTGTTACATAATTGCTGCTGTTTTAATTGCCTTATATGCGCGATCAACGATTTCCAATAAGCATTCTAAATTTATCTTCCTTTGCTTCTGTTTAGAAGTGTCCCCAGTGCCTGTGTGTTTTATTTTTCTTCTGTTTTTGTGTTCTTCCTTTTGGCTCACACCTTAAAAAGAGATAATTTTGGCTTGTAATTAAAAAGGACTTTTAAGTAAGTTTTTTATTTTTTGTTTATGATTGTGAATTTTTTTTAAATATATATTAAGGGTATGAGGATGTAAAATGAAGCTGTGAAATTTAAACCCTCCGTGGCGCGAATTTACATAATAAAATTAATTGAAATTTCATAAAAGCCTAAATGGGCTAGTATAACTTCGAACGAAAAAGCAATTGTGACGTGCTGAAAGTTTAATTTATTTACTATGTAAATTTTGTTTTCGCTAAATATTGCGAATATTCTTGTATAATATATTTTGGCGCTCTTTATTCTCATCAAATATTTCATTTCATTTTGTTCGTATTTGGTTAATCCAATTATTTTATGCTAATTGCTAATTCGAATTATTTTAATTCTGCTATTACGTTTTTCATGCAGTGTATATGAATGAATTAAAATGTAATATAAACTTTGTCTATTACATAAAATCATAATGATAGAGTAATTTTCAATTTGTGTGGAATTATACTCGTATAATTGATTATGCAATATTTTTTCCTGGTCATAGGTTATTTTGTGTTTAGTAACCATTGAAATATAATAAATACTTTGTTTGATTGAGGGTTTAGTTGTAAATTATTTTTAACCTTGCATGGTTTACTTGTAAGATATGATTGATTGGAAAATATTATTATCATCATTGACCTTCCCGGTCATAAAAATTTTAATAAGTTTTTCTTATTTAACCGCATTAAAATTAGGATAAGAGTACAAAGTTTGTACTGTAAACTGAAATAATTTAATGAATGAGAAAATAAGGTCATTGCTTTGATATTATACCACTCTACTTTTATAACATAGGGATTGACCTAACAAAATTTAAAAGGAGGGTAGTAGATACGGAAATATAAAATCAATTAAACCCCCAAGATTTGATCAGAGAAAGCTTTTTAACTACTCCTTTAATGAATCGATTGCTGTAACCACTCCTTATTTCGCTGACTCAACAAGTAACTAAAACTGACACTACTCAGTCATTCGCTCGTTCTAAGCATGATTTGCAAAAGAAGAGGATCTTTAAAAGACTTTTACTTTTTCAAAAGCATCTTTTAGGTATGTTTAAAGTCGTCATTTATAGATAATGTAGGGTTTGAAATGTTAGCCTGCCCATCAAAGGCTGAGATTTTGGGCCAGCAAGCGATTTGATTATTTCAATATAATCTACTTTGACTTCATCGAATTTAGTTATGAGTCGTTTCAACTTTAGTATTCCAATATATGAATGTTAATGATAACACCCTATTCAATTTTCTTACTGGAAGCGAGGCGTCAGGTCCAAATCAAAATTTTTGGAAATAGATAGATGTCTAAGGGTGCCAAATTAGAAGTACTGGTTATATGGGCGAGCAAATCGGGAATTACAAAGTCCGCGATTTTTCTTATAGTTGAATGAATAGATTTAAGAAAATTTTGATAATCATCAAATTCAAAAATTCATGCAAACGAGATCACTTGAAATAATAACGTTTAAAATAATGTAATGAAAAAGTGTACTAGCCAGGAATAATGATTTTTCACCGAATGGAAACTTAGCTTACTGCCAGGACAATAACTTTTCGAAACTTATGCATGTCGATAACATATACCGAATACTTCAAAATTAACTTAATTCTAGTTAATTTTGTTAAAAAAATTAATTTAATTTTTAGGCGAAAGAAAAATAAAGTTCCAAATTTTCTTTTGAAGACATAGCACGTTTCTAAACAGGAACTCTCTACATTTCTAAAAGAGTCTCGGAACACTATTTACTCTCAATATAATAGGAAATTAAACATTTGATCCAACATCATCAGAAATATGCAATAATAATAAACAAAAGAAACTATTATTATCCCAGAAAAAGAAAAACACATTTACAAATAACATTTAAAATCAATTTGTTGGAAAAACATTCGTGTGATATATCAATTACTTAAGAGGTTTTATTTATTGGCTTTATATATGTCGTAGTTATACGAAAACACGACATAAGTCTTTATTCTTTCTATGAAGGTACAACAGTAAGAAGGTCTTTGTACGTGTCAATCGCCTGTTGCCTTACTTCCTCTAAAATCGATTTGATTGCCCCATAATGTCTCATCATACGGATATAATATATGAACTGAACCGGAAACAGTAAGAGGTCAATTTATTCGTTTGATAGTTCTTTATTTTCCCCAAAGATATGAAAGTTTATGAATATTTTATTTTCTTGTTTTAATTTTGGCAAATCTAAATTCAACTTTTTAAAATAAAAAGTAACAATTTTTTTAAACATTTTTTATTATACAGGGAGGCCATTTTCTCAACCCGTATATGGGTAACTTCTACAGTTTTTGAGCTAGGGATTCGGTTAAATGGGCAAAAATGGGCAGAATTTTACGCTCAACTTATATCCTTTTACAAAAATCGGATTTGTCTAATAGTTTCCGAAATATCCAGAAAAAAACCTGAAAATCGTAAATTTCTTTGATAATTTTTTCCTAGAAAACTATTTGACATAGAAAAAAAGTAAAAATTGTTCCTAATAGATATTTTTGTGTACAATCTAAATAATTTAACAAAATTTCTATAGCTTGCTTGATTTTCGAGATAAAAAATAAACTGTTTTTTTTAATGGAAACCATAGTTGGCTATGGGCTTATCAAATTGCTTATTTTTTTCTAATTCTAACGATAAAAAACGAATAGAATTAGAAGTAAAAAGGATTCGACAGCGCGGAGGCGTTAACGGAAAAAGTATTCCTATTCAAAAGGAAAGTGTTGAAAATTCTTTCAGCGAAAAATTATTTGTTTTAATTACATTGACTCGAAAATAAATTAGAGCGTAGCGTGTATGACCGGATCGACGACAACAAAGAGCCATTTATCAAAAGCATTCATAATGGCGCTCGCGGGTAATTAAGCACAACGCGCCCGCCCTTAACGCATATATACCTAAGCACACACACACACACACACACACACCAACACTTAGACATCACACCGATTCTTTCATTAAGCAGAAGTCTAATTGCTAACAGTAGGAAATGTGTCTATTAGAATTGCGAAATTAATTAATGTGTGATTTGCAGATTGCGCCACGGACGTCTTGTAATGGCATAGCCGGTGGTCCTAAATCCCTCAGAGCATGGCCAGAGTGCGGGAGGTCAGATGGTCGTGGGCAGTGTTGGCTGGACTGTGCGCTCTGGCCACGTGCGAGGTAAGTAAATGTCGATCGATTAGCGATAATTAGACGCGTCCATAGTGCGAACTGTGTAATTTCGAATTCGGAAGGCACGCGAACAACTTCTTAATGGTGCCAATTTGTCCGCGTGCTATACGTATTCCGGGCATACCCCAGAGTAATCAGCGTATCCTTTAATCTACCCCCTGCGTCATACATTAAAGCTATTCACTCGCCAATTTATTAGTTTATAATAAATTTACCACTTAATTTTTATCTGAAAATATATCGGGTGTTATACCTATAATTTTATTTATTTTAAATTAATTCATTTTAAAATTTGTTTAAAAATAAATTAAATTTTGTTTTTCGGTTTGTCACTAAACATCTTTACAATTTTTAATTCTTTTCGAATGATTTAAAAGGATTTATGGATAAAGACTGGGTGACAATGGGTCGCGAGTTAAATAAATTTTTGGTTTATCAAATTGAAACCTGATAAAACAAAAATTTCTATAAAATTTCTGACTTTCGATTTAGGCGGATTTAATAACTTTATTTTAATAAAATATCCCATCCATTATGAAATATTTGAAATCTTGGAATTCTATTAAAGTTAGAAGTTTAAACACTTTTTAAGATCTTTTTGGATCAAAAATAATTGATATTTCTTTTTGGCTGATTTTATTATTTGGCTTCGAAAGCAACCATAAACGCTGCGGTAGAATTTTATTCTTTTTGATCTTTTCGAGCTAATATCTTCCGGTTTAATGGATTATTGTAAAGATTAGATCACCAGTGGATATTCTTTAGAAAATAGACTATAGAGTATGCTTTTCAATGTACCCTTTAGGACACTCTTATAAAAATGTTCGAAACTATAAAAATAACCTTTTATAAACGTACGATCCCGATCCAGATTACGTTTTTTGACTATTATTACTAAATCTAAAATTATTTGAGGATCGTGACAAAGGTCAGAGAATTTTTTCGACTTTACTCAGATTAAATAGTAAAGAATGCTAGCATTTTTTTATGAAAATTGCTACACTTTTCACTTGTGTTTATTAAAAAGCTTAATAAATAACTAATTAATGAAATTAAGTTACTGTATAATCAAACTTTAAAATAAATTGCTGAGTGAAAAATTAAAAAATACCAAACTTTCAAAATTTGCTTAGCCTTCAAGAATTTTTTTTTAAATAAATTTTTTACAGTAAAAATAAATAAATGACCGAAAATTTTTTTTAGACAAAAATAGTTTTAGAAATCAAAAAATGAGAAAATAACTACATAGGCTGCCATATAAAAAATAAAAGCGAGGGCCATTTCCGGTATAACTGGATTACACTAACCTTTATAATGTATTTCAATTATAATATTATTCTACGGGGTATTTTCTCAAACCATTTAGTAGGGCTATCTTTTACATTTTTAGAGAGATCCCTTAGTTAAATGTACAAAAAATGAGAAAATATTTTACGCTCAATAAATTTCCATTTACAAAAATTAGATTTATCTCCCAGTTCCCGAATTTTTCAACAAAAGATTCGAGCATTGAGATAGCTTCCTTTAAATTTCAACTGATTATAACAAATGTTAGGGATTTTAAAGAAAACATACTTATTATATTCGTTCAATTTATTTTATTTCGGTAGGTAAATTTAAGAAATGTATGTTTCAAATCTTGAGTGGTTAATATCTATTAAATTATAATGGTTTTTCCTACTTTTCTAATCAATTTTAAGGAAATAATTGGAAGTAGCTAAAATATTGCAACAGCATTGGAGTACCGGAATAATCAATTTATTAAAATTAGCTAATCATCCATTTATAGATCACTAATGGATAAAAGTGATTTCACTTCGAAGAGTAATTAATCTTCATTCGTTGAGGGTAGTTTTATAATTATGGCGATAGTTTATCTGTACGGTATATGTTCGCTTAACTCCATCTTCTATAAATTACACCTATATTCACTTTGTAGATATTAACGCTTTGATAAGTGAACTATGTAAAGTTTTGGCTTGTTTAACTTCAAAATGTTTAATAATGAGCCTAGTTTGAAGCATATTGAAATGTTTGCTTCGTTTCGGCGAAAGCAGTTTGATTTTTGAAGCTATAATTTTGTTGGCACATTCGTTAGAAAGCTTTAGACATTTTTGTAAATTTGTTTTTATTACTCAAACAATTTTAACAACTTGCTAGTTAGAAGTATGAACCAAATATTGATTTTTTTTTATTTTAGCACATAAATTTTAAAAAGTAAAACAGAAGAAATTCTTACCATAACCATTGATGAAATATTTAAGACAAAATTTAGATGAAGGTAAAATAAAAACAATTACTAAATTGTAGTAACTTATAAAATTAAAAAAAAAGCAAAATCCAACTTTAGAAATAAGAAAAAATTCTCCATAAAGTTAGTTCAGTTATTTAAACTTTGCACTTAAATCAAAAACCGATGGCCGCTGCATCTGCAAAGATTCATAAAACCTTAATGACATAACCAATGGGATTCTGCATTATTAATTTAATCAATGCGCTGCAAAACAACCCCCAAATCCGGTAATCTTAATTGCACACATAAAGTTCCCCGGCGAATATGCGAGACACGACTCAACTGACTCAACTCTAATCAGGACACAGGTTCACGGAGGTATGTCTGACATTCGAACAAGTCCTTTGTCTTTCTAATACAGGATAATCCGTATGGAACTAATTTATCGGTGAATGCTAACAGTTCGCATTCACGGCTGGTGAAAAAAATCGTTCCAATATTGTTGGCAGTAGTCGTGCAAACAGTAGCAAGAGCTTTGTTATTGGAACAGAGAGTGTAGACGTGTTTGAAATACGAGTACAATGCGAAACTTTAATTTGAAACACAAATAGAAAACAAATGAAGAACAAAGCATAAAAGTAATTGGATTTCTATAATATTCCCTGTTTTTTTTTTGTCTTTTTTAATGCCTTCAAATTAACCTAATTTTTGTTTAATGGACAATTTTATAATATATCATTTAGTAACTGCAAGTTTTTTCTTAACTTTTTAAAGAGGAAAATTCTTTACTTTTATTCTAATGTTAAAATAAGTTTGATAAAAGTTTTTTTTAGTTTGGAAAAATAACCCACTTTTGATATTCTAAAGTGGAAGAAAAATATTTAGATTGAACTTTGGTTTGAACGAACTACGAACTACGAACTACGAAAACAAATAAACTTTTATGTCGGTGCATACGAACAGTATTCAAATTTAATGCCACATTGTTTCAAAACCTCCTCTAAATTTATTATTATTTATTGTTGTTAGCGTTCACAAATCTAGGCAAAAATTTATTATGTTGAAATATTGCTAATAATATGTAGTACCCAGTGTGCTCATAAATATGGATATAAAATGAAAGGGGTTTTAGGTTTTAGTGGATGATATTCTGATGCCCTGGAACTTGGCATTAGTCAATTTTATTTGGACAATATTGGTTGATGAAGGTTTATACAAATCTTCAAAACCGCAGCTGAAGAGCAAGTTACGCGATGAAATAGTCAGACGAAAAAAACTGTATATCTGTAATTAATAAAAATGTTATAAAGAGTAATGGACAATGACATGAAAAGACGCGATTTTTCTATTTATTTAATGCGGCCAAAAATTTTTTTGATCAGTTATGCTATGTAAATTTTGTTATTGGAAATGCAAATGCCGACGAAAAATCTACCCACTCTCGCACGGTTCGTGTTCTATATGCCGTTGAAGCTGTTGTGTTCAAAATTAACCGAAAACCTGTCCGTTAGCAGAAAACAAAGACTCATGAAAGGAAATTGCGCCAAGAACAGTGAGCTTTAAATGAAATACGGTTACGCTGGCTTACTGATGAATTAACAATAAGGAGAACGAAAAAGTCAGGACACCTGTTACCTCAATAAAGAGAATAGAGAGAAAAAAGCGCAGTAAAAAAATATTTACAAATGAAAAAAAAAAAAAAAAATACTATGAAGGAAATTTTTAATAAGCAGAATTATTGAGTTACCGAGCTCTAAGAAAGGCAGTGGAATAATTTATCGCGTGGAAATTATCCTGCCTTTGGTAATGATTTAATGCGAAGTATCCTGTAACGTAATTTGAATTCATTTTAATAAAAAAGAAGTTTCACTTTAATAAAAAAGAAGTTACAACAGTTGAATTTTTGGAATGTAGTGAACTATTGATCTAAAACACGTTCCAGAAAACAAAAAAATATTGTTTTTTAGTACAGTTCTGTGCCGACTCATAAGGCCAACACAACCCTACCCAGTTGTTTCAAAGCAAATTTCCAACTTAATCAGCACTGAATATTGGTCATCGGCAAGTCCAGACTGCAATCCGCAGAACTACAAATTGCGGTCAGTTTTATAGGGTATAGTCTACAGAAGACTGCGCCACAACCCTGAGTCATTGAAATAGGCGCTGATAGTTGCTGAGATCACTTTCCTTGGGATATCGTGCGGAAAGCAATTGATGCAACCCAACATAGCAAACTACAACTTAGTTTTAATGCAAATTGCAGATATTCTTAATAATTATTTCAGTATTTGGCAGCTGACTCTTCTAAAATATGAAATGAATTAAAGTGCAAAATCAAATTGCCTTTCTCATTTTATTTTATAATGTAAATTAATTTTGCATCAATATTTATGACGCGACGCTGTATGAAATGAAGATATAAAAGGGATAGTTTAACGATACATATACAAGGTAAGTCATCCGAAAGATGAAATAAGATTATGCCTAATCAATTCAATAAAAACATTAAACTTTGTTTAAAATAAATAACATAATTTGATAATCAATAAACATTTCTTGAATTTTGGAAATTATTCTATAGAAGCTGATGGAAAAGTTACCGTTGTATCATTTGAGAAAACTACCACCTTGTATATCCAAGTTTATAATGGAGATAAATATTCCATTAAATGAGCAAATGTGCACAGAATTTCAAACACAGCAATGCATTTCTGGTTAGGGCAATTTGATTTGCCTCCTGATTGCTGAATTATTGAAAGCAAATACCATTTTTTGGCTTTTTAGCCATTTAAAACGATTAAAAGCCAAGGAATTTTGATTGATTAATGATATAATATTATTAAAAAAAAATTGATAAATTTATAGTTATTATTAATAATAAGTTTGGATAAATTTTTAGATTTATAAATAAATAATGATAAACAAATTAATATTATTTTATCGATAACTTTAAATTGAACTTTTTTTTGCAAAATAAATTATATTTAATTATAAAATAAAATTGAAATAAATAAATTATGAATGAGTAAACATTAAACGAGGACACAATAAAAAATACTAATGACAGACTAAACGAAAAGAGCGCCAAGCAGTATAAACAAAGAGCCTTTCTTTGTGTCATTAGAGTATCAGAGCCATTCCAGAAAGACCTTTTTTGATTACAATCATCGAATATGAACGCTGGAAAATCTACCCGAGAGAGATACGGAGGTGTATCGTATAAAATAGGGTTTCAAGAGACAACACTAGAGATGTTATTATTACGGGGGTGGGTGTTTTCGCTTGCAAATGGGTCTGGCTTAGAGAATTACATGGAAAATCGATACACAAGTGTAAAGAGTGCGTCATTGTTGTTAGCCGGTATAGGTGAAAAGTTTTGCCAGCAGCACATACCAACCTGCTTCTCACAATACGCGTACAATTATTATAAGCGATCAATTAAAATGGTTGTGTTGAGCGTGGTATTACGCATTCGAAACATCTAATTAGCAATTGATAACGGCACGTCAAATAAATGGATGAAAGTATATAGTTTATTTTCGTGACTAGCGATAATTTACACGAATTTTTATATTAATGGGGCCTCTCTATGAATAGTTGGGATGTTCACCACACGCAGTGCGGTGTTCCTATATCTAGTACTTTATATTAATTATAATTCGTCCTGCGAATTAAACAAATATTACGTGTTAAATGGCGGCCATACAGTTTTCTATTTCAATTAACAACTGACTCTGACGTGCATGTTAAGCAAGTGATGACATGATAATAATTAATTAAGCCGTAATCTAATGCAGTCTGCATCGTTATACGTGGTAGTTTTTCCTAATGGCATTTGTTTATTAGGTACTGTTAATCCAGTTTTGTTCACACACAGGGTGGTTTTCGGAATCGGGAGTGCTCAATACTATACATTTTTTTACTTTTAAAATAATTTTATTTCGTTTTAATGAGTTTAAATTTTACTGTTAATTTATTGTTTATATTTCAAGATGGGATTCTATTTCCTGTTATTATTAATCCCAAGTAGTAAAGTATTAATAGCAAAATTTGCAGTGACCAAGCTGTGATCCTGTTAATCCGAATTTCCTAATCGAAGCCAAAATTAATTGAAAGTTTATTATTAAAATTACTTTAATACAGTGGCCGCAACTAAATTCAGTCAGTTACTATAAATAATTATTACCTCTGTCCCAAATTGTAGTAAACATTTCCATAAAAATATTTCTTTGATTTACGAGTAGTATTAAACCTAATGTGTTTTAATAATTCCTTATGGAAAGACAATACTATATCAAATATTTAAGAACAAGTATGTGCTCAAAACAAATTTTAACTGTTTCTTTTATCAGAAAAGTTAAAATTAAAAAAAGCCAAAAATGAAAATGATTGAAAAAAATATTGGAGATAGAATAAATCATAATAGCGGTATATTTTATGAGAAGCGACTGAATGACTAGTGACCACCGCAACGAAATTTTAGAGTTCTTACTTCAACATAAATTATGAAAAATATGAGTTGCGGTGCTATTAATGAAGTTGCAACCAAATTAATATTGTATGCCAATTATGTTTTTGGAAAATTGCAATGGAAAAAAAAATTAAATTTGGAACGAAATTTTAAATTATACGAGTATATAAATTTTAATAAGTTTCAATAAAAATTAATAAAGTAATCGTCATTTGTAAACCACAATTTGGGACAGAGAGAGTGCCTATTTCATAAAGAAATCCGAAAATGCAATTTATTATTATTTTTTGCGAGTAAAAATATTAAAAACATTATGATTTTTGTCGATTTTGATTTAAAAATACTAAGAATTAGCAGACTTTTCGATTAAAGATTATTACAGATGTACTATCATAAATAATAATGAATACACTAATAATTATTGATGGCTAATAAATAATTATAGTTATTACTCACTACTGTAAAATAGAAGCAAATTTATATTTTTTCAAATTTAACAACTTTTAATTAATGCTAAATAATTAATGAATATTATTGAATTAAATCAGAATAAAAGGTAATGCCATTATAGAGAAGTATATTTATTGCAATTGAACTTTTTTTGTTTTTTAAATTAAATTAAACTTTTTAAAATTGCAATTAAATAAATGAAATGAAATGAAATGAAATGAAATAGAAATATTGTTTATTTAAACAAAAAATTCATAAAATAAATAAAATTAAACAATAATAATGAATGAACCTCAAAGTTAATTCCCATGAAAAAATAATGAGTAATTTCTACTCGAAAACTCTTCAATTCAATTTATTAGGAATTCTTTGTTAATGTGCGGAAAATGAAAGAAATAATCTTTGCACAACCTACCTCTCTGTGAAAATAGCTGTGCATCAACAAAGCCCGTTGTTTGCATTCATGCATACTATTTTTTGCATTTCGGTATTTCAGTATTTCTGTTTTTTTTTCGGTGTCTCATTTCTAGCCAGCGCGCGACACTGTTGTTTCATTTTCACCGCCATTTTGCGAAAATTTTGTTTCGCATGAGTTCAGTGAACGGGAGCGGAAATTTAAATGCGGAAACGTACCGGAGGGTAATAATGGTTCCAAGGGGAAAATTCGTGAAAAGGCTGATGTGGTGTCACATCTAGCGACAAACAAAGAGGAAAAGCTGCTTAAAGTTTAAGCTTCACTTCTCCTCCAGGTATGCTCCAGCCAAGCTCCACAGCATTCCGACATATGTATATTTTAAGTATAATTTCGCTATTATTATTATTATTATTATCGTTGTTCTAAGCCTTGGCCCAGAACTTAACAGTTTCAAGATTTAAATATTGATTCATTATTTTTTACGCTTTACGCTTTTACCGAATCTACTTTTAATAATCTGCTTCGAGGGAAGGTATCTTTTTTTTTATTAAAAAACGGAGCATAATTGCATTTTACAGTGCGCTCTATAACTTCCATAATTAATTTAGTCGGCGCGCTTTTTAACGGACTTGTTTAATGGCATTAAAAATAATTTCAAAGGCTAAAGTTTTCCTAATTGGGATCCCATTTAATGTTTCGCTTTGGTTTAATGACTAGAATTTGAAATGTGATCATTATTTCTTAGTGAAATGCGAAACAAATATAAATTTTATGCTGTAAAATGTATCGTCAATTGATGTATTTATTGCTAAATTTATATTCCTTAATTTTGTTTTAAGAGTTTAAGAGTAAGAAATCAAACCACTTTAAACATAATTATCAATCTCAATTTCAACATCTTTATTCTTTTATTGTAACCCATTAAACTATTGCTAAACTTCTTTGCTTTAAATAAAACGTCTTTTTCTTTTTAGTTAATTCAGATGACTAATTAAAAAAAATCCTTAACTTTTTCAACGGTTTTATACATTTTTTATATGCTTAAACCGAATATCTGTCACTAATTATTTTCTCATAAGTTCAAGATGACCAACCTGACCTAAAGATGAGAAAGCTCAAGTTTTTTATTGTTATGCATCTAGTTATTATTTATTGCGTTGTTTATTGTAATTACTGCGATTATAGCATGGTATAATCAAGAGTTATTTTGTACAAAAGTGCAATGTAGTTAAACTAAAATTTAAATCTAAAACATTTTGTTGAATGAACTTTTTTAGTAATGGGTTGGGTTGCATTTTTCCTCAAGTTATATTTATTTCGAATTTGACTCCATCAGTAATCGAAACGATATCATAGAGCTCGTATTATTATTTTATTTCAATGTCGTAATAAAGATAGTTTGTACCTGTTTGTTATAAAAAGAAGTCAAATAAAGGCGACAGCAAATAAAAAGTTTATTATTTCCCTACAAAATAACATTGGAAAATTTATACCAAACCAGATGGGATATTCTTCACATAATATTTTGTATAATTGATTATGCACTTATATTTTTTTAGGTTCAGTATGTTTAACCGTTAAATGTTAGATTCAAATTCTCAAAAACTTTTTCATATTGATGTTTGGGTCGTTTATACCGGAGATTAGTTTCATTACACAATCAATGAGAAAACTTTTCTGGACCAAATTTAGATGGGGAATTTAATAAACTAATTCTTTCATAAAATTATCATAACAATACGGAAAACCTGTGTATACAAAATTGAAAGTTTATTTACCATTTCTTAAAATTATGAAAAAAAAAATCTTGGTGAAAGTACTAAGGTAATATCAGATTAGATTTCAGTTAATAAGAAATAGTTAACATAATTTAACTACGATTTTACAAATCTGAAAGAACAGTTGATTTAAAAGAGATACCCAGCGCCTTCACATCTGAATTTATTTTAAATACTAAAATTGTTTTATTTTTTTATGTTAACAAATTTCATGTTTAAATATTTAATATTAAGTATATTTTTTTCAATTTTAAAGTGCAAGTGAACAAAGAAAAAAAATTAAAAGTAAAAAACTAGAGTAACATTGGACCTATTTTAACAATTTAAGCGTTGAAATAAAGACGATAAACTTATTTTGCATCCGTTAGCGGAATCGTTTCTGGGGTTTCAAAAAAAAAATAATTGAGTTTTTGTTGATTTAATGTTGTTTGTTTTCTTTGTTTGCTTGCTCAAAGGGACTTGATAAAAAGTTCCTTACTGCAGCTAAGATTTTCAAGGTTGATTTACGTTTTCTTTTGATCAGAGGCCGTTGTGAGACCCGTCACAAAAATGTTCTTCCTCTTCGGTCCCTATGGCCGGCGGGAGCGGCATTTGCTGTCGCGACAAGCATAACCGCCGTAACACCTACGCTTCGAAAAATACGATTATATCACAATAAAAAACTGTTAATTTCTCCAAAATGCCCTTTGAAAAGTTATGTCTCGGAAAAAAGTTTACTTCATAGTTTTTCCTTCACTTTTCTAACAAATTTTTTGCTCTTTTTTCTTTAAAAAGTGTACGAGTATTGCAGGCAAACTTAATAATAATGTTTTCATACTTATGAAATAACTTTGCTCAGCTATTTTTATGCACTTATCTTGTTGATATTTTTTTTATTAAAAGAAGATTTTCAGGACCTTCTTATTAATTAATGTTAAAACAATATTCCAAGATTTTATGAATTTTTCTTATTTCTTAGTAAACAGTGGTTTGATAAGTTTTTGTAGCCTTTTTTTGGTGTATGAAGAAGTTGGTTACAAGAATTAATCTACCTATAAACTGTAATAACTAGGTTATTTCTTATTTATATTCCTTATAGCATTTTTGTGGATTCTTTTATAATAGAGACTTCATATAAAAAAATTCAATTTCATATGTATACTTGCTAGTATTTACTAAAATTACCTGGAATTACCGATAACGTACAATATTCTATTGTACAAACATCTAACGCAAAATTATTTAACGAAATTGATATTAAACTTCACTAACCAATTCTCAGCGGAGATTTGATATTTTTCTGCACCTTAACCAACTCACCAGAAAGAAATTAAAAAATAGATAAAAACTACGATATTCAATAATAGCGAATTTTACATGAAATGTAGGCGAATTAAGTCCTGACAAAATAAACTGCTTCCAGAAAGTACATGAAAAAAAAAAGTAAATAGGTTGTACTATTATTTATATGAATTATGATAAGAATTAGAACAAGAATTCTGAAATCCCCGACTTATTGTAAATGTTTCTAAAAAGTTACGCTTCTTCTTATAAATCAATTTTTATCGGTAAAAATGAATTAATTATTAGATTCAGCAAATGTCATCAAACAATAATTCTTAACTTTAATTAATAAATCTATTCGCACATTTTACAAAACCACAAAACAATCACATTCAAGCAACAAAAATGCAATAATTGAATATGTAAAAAGTACCATAAATGGCCGCCAAATAAATAAAATAAAAAGCAACAAGTAAATAAAAAAAAGTTTCGAAAGAAAATTCCAGCATTTTATCAATGCACGCCAATATGAAGGCGCCGGGTGTTGTACATACCTACACCGCCGCACAATTCTTTGTAATCAGGGCGGCTCGCCCTATACAAAAGGCGTGAAAATATTGAAATGTAAATTCCGGCCGGATGACGGCTTACGAATATGAACATACATTGCGTTTAAATTTGCATTCATAAATCGGAAGAGTAGAAATTACGGGGTAACCATTAGAAAGACCGTATATTGGTATGGAGCAGGAGGAAAATTTACGAGCGCTAAGGCACCCTGGCAAACGAATCGATATGATTTCAGCGCAGACATCCAATTTGCCACTATTGCTTGCGAAATTATTACCGCACTGGATAATACAGTCATTAACCATTCAACGTATACCATCACTTTATTGTTCTTTTATCGCTGGCCGTTAGTTTCTTTTTTCCACTTTTTCTAAGGTTATTCCGGCACTTTTTTTACACTTTAATGATCCCATTAGAAAGTACCTTTGGTATTTTTTGCAATTAAGTATATTGCTCGCTTTTAGTAGAAACTGAGATGTTTATTTAATTTAATAGATGATAATTTATTAAAGATATATTGCTAATGAAGATTAAAAATAGGCTTTTAAAGAATATTGACTTCATTTTCACATTTCATAATTTCAATTTTCTTAAAAATTCCTAAAATAAAAAAATTGATTGTTAATTGAATAAAATAATTAAGCTTTGGAAGCTTCAAATAAAAAATTATAAATATATGTTTTTCCGTAAACTTCTAGTAATTCTTATTAAAAAGTAATTTCAATTCCGCCTTTGCAAGACCTTAGTAAACATTTTTTCCAAATCGATATAAAATCTTTCATATTAGTAATAAAACGAAAAAATCAGTAAATGATTTAGTTACTTAAATAACATTAGTTACAGTTTATGCAGCCGTATCAGCAATCATGCCCACCGAGAGCCGATATCGCTCCATGTCTCTGCACGGTGAAGAAGTACGGCTTGGACATCGTGTGCGAGTTCACGAACCAGGTGAACATCAGCAACGCAATGAGCGTTCTTAAGACCAGATCGCACATTATCTTCTACTTGAAACTGCGACACAACAATTTACGCAAGTTGCCGGGCTTCGTCTTCCTTGGCTTGGATATTCATCACCTTACTATCCACAACTGCAGCTTGAGTGTCATTGAAGAAACATCTCTTAGTTCAATCGGTTCGTTTCACCACTTTTTATTTCTACTTCTTCTTCTTGTAAGATTACAAAAAAAAAAAATTATCTCTACTTTTATTATCGTATAGGGAAAATGCTGACTCAGCTGGATGTGTCGCAAAATAGTTTGTCAATTGTGCCGTCGATGGGTTTCAAAAATCTCCACCAATTGCTGATCTTGAACATGAACCACAACCGATTGACTTCGATTCAAGCGAACGCCTTCCGCGGATTGGATACGTTGGAGATTCTCACTTTCTACGAGAACAAAATAACCACTATCGATGCCGAAGCCTTTGCCGGAATCGAAAAGTGAGTTCAGCAACTTATGTCTCCTTTATTTTAACCATTTGCCATTGATGCGGATGTTTAGTTAATGCACAAAGTATTTGTCTTGTCATGTTGAATATTATGTTATCTTTGCAACATTATTATGCATTTTTTTAATGTCACAATTTCTATTTTTACATCGTCATTTTTATCGACTAAAACTATTATTTAAATTTTATTATTAATATTAAAAATTTGCATATTTTTAAATCAATTTCAATCAAATTTATTATTATTTCTCGACGAGAAACTGATTAAAAAATATATTTCTTTAGAGTTCTGGATAAAATTGAATATTTTCATTTATATTTATGCATTTTTAACATTCACTTCAGCATATTAATTTGTATAAATATTTAAAATTAAAGTGTTTGTGATTTTCATTCAAAATTTCTCTATTTTTTATATATTTATCAATAGCTCTTGATTATTAATATTCTAGCAAGCAATAAAGAAACTTCAATTTGATTTTAAAATTAAGAAATACCCGTTAAAGAGGAATAGCAGTACAATTTTTTTAATGTTTTTTTTTTATACTTCCATTCTAGAAAATATTTAAAATAATAAAATGAATTCAATGAAATGGCTTATCCTGTTTTATTGGTCAATTACAGAATTCCTTATAAAATCTTAAAAAATCTTCCTTATAAAAACTTGGAGTACCGGTAAACTAAATGATATTCATTGAAATAGCTTTCAGGAAATTGAAAAATCTAGCAAAATGTAAATAATATTATTGGAAGAATGTCTTCTTTTTAATAAAAATGTTAGAAAGTGATAATTATTCAATTTGAACTCATGTTCTAAAAATTTGCTTTAAATTGCCGTTTTCCTTAAATATTAATAAAATTTTGAAGGAAAAGTTATTTCACTTCACTTTCTATTTGGAAAACTTTTAAAATTTCCAACGTTGCACCTTTTTATTAACAATCCTAACAGTCCTGATTGCGTAATCTAATATTTAAAAATAAATTAGAGAATAAGAACATCTTCAGAAGTGATTAAGAGAAACTAGGATAAAAGCGGAGTAACAAATTTGCAGGAAACTGAGACGGTTAAACCTGGGTGGAAATCTTCTAACTGCAGTGCCATGGAAAGCTTTAAGTATCCTGGAAAGCCTTAAGAAACTGGAAATGCAGGAAAATAATCTGACGGAAATCAAGGAGGGCGATTTTAAAGGTAGGTATCTTACCTAAGATTGCTTTTTCGCTATATTTATCATCTATACAACTTATGCAATGGAAATTGCTACTTTAATCGAGTTCACTTCATTATTTAAATGCTGATTCTTTCCCTCGAAACCAATTATCTTTTGCAAAATAAAACTTATATATTGTGCAAAAATTTCATTAAATTTAAAGAAGTTATTAAGTTTACAATGCATTGGGAGCATTCAGTGGAAAACTTGGAAATCCGAAAATTGTTTTTGATAAGTTTACTACTTTTGACAAGTTGTAACTTGAGTGTACCGGTGAAGTGCCATAAATAGCAACGGTATCGATTGAACTCCGCAAACACTACAAGAGTAACGATACCAAAGAACACTCAAATCGATCGATTACGATATTTAATCATTAACTGTTTACTAATTTGATATTAATAACTTAATTATAGTTCATTCTATTACCTTTTCGTATGTTCGTGCATATAGGCTTGGGAAACTTGGAGTCCTTGGGGTTGGCCCACAACAAGTTGAAGGAAGTTCCACCGAGGGTGTTCTCGCAGCTACCACTGTTGAATTCCCTCGAACTCGATGGCAATAAGATCACGTACGTCGATGACGAGGCATTCGCCGGACTTGAAGGTAAAGAACGATCTGTGAATTCCCAATAGAAATTCAGGCATTTTTCTCGTATATATCCATTTGTGTATGCGATAAATTGATTTTTCCCTTTATTATTTTTTTCTTTTTTTTTTGTCGGCCTTCCTTACAAAATACGTTTCCTGAAAACAGGCAGGTTTGAATGTAAACGTTAAGATTAGAATTGCGGAAATTGCTATTTTTATTATAAATCATAGAAATCAAACATTTTAAAATTAATAACTAATTGAAAATTGTAGAACTTATTTTTTCATCATTCATAAGTTTTAGCAAACATAGTCAGTTTAGGAAAATGTTATCAACTTTATGTTTTTTGTTGGAGAAAGTTAGTAGTTATATCTTGGTTATTTTTGTTTTCCTAACTTTGGAGATTTTATATTTCCAGATTGTGTAGAAAAAAGTTTGAAGTTCTCTTTTTTAAGTATTCCCAACGTTCAGTTTTTTATATAAAAAGAATTGGAGTACTAAGATTTTGTTTTTTAATCCAAATTCAATAATTCCTTTTGCTAATTGATCTTCAGATCTGTTATAAAGCTTTCCAAAAATTGTTTATTTAAAAATTAGTTTAATTTTCCATTGTATTACTATTAGATTCAAATATTACCGGTGCAAAAAGTCACTCGTTAAAGATAAATATTTTCTATAAAAAAGTAACTGCGATAAAAAATCATAATCTTCCCTTAATTAAAACAGAATAGATGAAATTTTGGGGTATTTTGCATTGGATAACATAAATGTGAAAAGTATTGAATATCTATCCGAGCAAAAGGTAAACTTATCCTCGATTTATGAGTTATATAAATTATGTCTGCACCAAATTTGATCATAAATTATAGCCTACTTTAAATAAATTAGTCCAAGCAGAAGGAAATTCTGTTGTCCTCGTAATTAATGAACACCTAGGAAAACGATTTATGATTATTTTTGCACTGCCGGGTGATTTGTAAGAATCGTGGGAGTAGTTCACGGGGCGCTATATTTCATTTTATTCAGTACTGCTTTTTCTATTTCCCTACTGTTTGTTTTTCACAATGAAATACTCTTTGTTCTAGCTTGCCATATTTCATTGAACTTTGAATGTTTTCATTTAAAATCATAACGTATTTTCCATTTCCCGAATAAACATTGCGAGGATGCATCTAGGTTTTAGATGAAGAATATCAAATATCAACCGAATTTGTTTGTGCTCTGATTTTTTTTGCTTTTAAAAAAGTTTCATAAATTTCATTCAATGGGCTGCAGCTTTATAAAATTTATTTTGTTCTGACTAGAAACATTTGAATTTATAAGTTTGAATTCTTGCTTTTAATTACATTAAATTTTGATTGTTGCTTAAATTTATTTACAGAAAAAGTTTTGAGGAAAAAATAAATTATTATCTCCAATTTAATATCTTCTATAACTCAGTTTGAAGGGCCATTAAGGCCGCCAGACTTTTGTTCATTTGTGAACGATAAATACTTCTTTCTATTGTGCAAAATTATTTCAAAAAATTTTTTCCAAATAAGAAGAAAGTAATATTTTATTTGTGAAAAAATTATAATGGAGCCTCAAGAATAATCTAAATATTAAACATAATAAATAAAGGAATCCTTTAAAGATTTTATAAAGTGTGTTTCAAAATGTAATTTACAAAAATAAAATTTGAACAAATTTAAAGATAAACCAAACAAGTGCTAAAAATATTTGAAACTTTAAAACTTTCCTAAAACACATCTATCCCGAGGGCTACGACAAATATCCCCCATGTATCCAGGTGACACTTTTCCAATCTCTATTTTCCGCAATAAGTCTCTCCCTTATTGTGCCTCTTATCCTGCCGTAAATTATTTATTTTATTTCAACGGACACAAATCAATAGTCGATATCCCACATGAGTGTCGCAGGTTATCGTAGGTGGACACTGGACACAAATTAGCTTTCTCCGTACAATCAGATATTACTTATTAATTTCTATTTCGTTAAAAGGGCTGCACCTGATGACTTTTTACCGAAAAACTTCTCTTTGTTTTTATATCATTTTGAAATTGATTGGAAACTTTTACTAAGCAGATGTAGAAATAGAGTTTCTAAAAAGTTAAATATTAATGCAAGCCATAACTATTTTATTCATCGCTTTTATAAATTAATGTCATAGTAGTAAAAAGTGAATAAATTTTCAGCGATATGTTTTACCTTGATTAATATGAAAATTATTAAATGGTAATAAATACAGGTAGTTTTCTAAAGTTGAATGTTGTTGCATAGTTTATATAAATAAAATGGTTATACCTTGGAAGAACGAGAGCGAAAAGCACTTTACGAGTTGTTCTTATTTCCATATATCGAAACCCGTATAAGTGGTCCATAATAAATAAAAAAATAGAAGAGGCGGAAGGGATGATTTATGATTTTTGTATAATTCTGTCATTTTAAATGTTGTTTTTTATGTTATTTTTCAGAGAACCTGCAATATCTACGTTTGGGCGACAACAACATTCATACAATTCCCACGAACGCTTTGAGAAGATTACACCGTCTTAGGCATTTGGACTTGAGATCGAATAATATCAGCTCCATCGCGGAAGATGCTTTTACGGGTTATGGAGATTCGATTACTTTCCTCAACCTACAGAAGAACGAGTAAGTTACATTCTATTTTATGTTTTATATTTATTTAAATGGAATCCACATTTCTTTGAATTATATGGAAAATGAAGTTGGATATAAGATATAAGTCACAAAAATGATGATGCATAAAAGTAACTTTCTTTACTTTGCATTCTTTTACTAATTCTGATATAGTTTTTTTTCTTTTTTAATATTCACTCACCTTTAATTCAAGTCAGCAAAAAAGATTTCTAAATTTATATTGCCAAATTCGCTTTCGGCGTAACGAAAGAAAAAAATAAGAAGAAGAGCAAATAATTATATTCTGTTTGTTTATAGATTTACAGAATGATTTGAATAAATTACCATAATTCCGTTTGAAGATACTTTGTTGTATACTTTTTCTGACCGAAGCTTGTGCACTTATTGTTCCCATTGAGTTTGAGTTTTATATGCGTGTTTCAGCATTAAAACCTTGCCGACTTTGTCGTTCGAGAATCTCAACTCCCTGGAAATCCTTAACTTGCAAAACAACAAACTTATGCACGTCCCCGAAGAAACCATGGAGCCCATTATGGACACTCTTAGAGCCTTAGATATAATGGGTAAGTGATTTTAACTTAGGCAATTTTTAATTCCATTTTTAGCTTTAAAATGTTTCCATTTATTTGACTTTTTTATAATGAAATGTAATATTTGTTATCACTTATATCGAAATTGCCAAGAAATACTTATATAAGTTATGAAAAAAACTCAGTTGAAATCTTATTTTCTACTGGTAATAACAGATGGAATCTATGATAATAATATCGTGAAGGGAGAAAGACCGTTGGTCGATATTTTGCAACGTCACCAAATAATAGCCACAATTTCAATCCGAATATTATGCTTAAGATCATGAATTCTCTGACGATTATTAACATTTTAAAAATCCCCAAGTAAATTATTCAAAGGGATCAAATCCAAAATCTTGGTGGCCAACTAACAACAGCATTACGATAAACTGTTCGGTCCGGAAACATGATTGTTTGGTGAAATGTGGAAGCTGTGGCTCCAGTTGTAACTAAAGATCGTTTGTAACAATAGCATTTCATTGGAGCCACAAACAGTCAGTTGTTTGATGTAAAATGATCTCACTTATGCCCAATTTTTGAAAACGGTGTCTAATCACGGTGGTTGGAATTTAACACACATTTTCCGAAACAACGAACATGTTTTCAGCTTTAAACAATTAAACGGCTTTCACAAAGCTTGTAATGATGTAGCGAATTCCGTGTTATCCTTGGACGAAAATGCCAACATAAGCTATTGAAAAGATTTCAAAAAGTACTTTCTTATATTTTGATTGAATTTCATAATATAGGTATTTTTTATTATTTCAAAGCAGTGTTATGTTAAAATGTAATCATTAAGTAATTATAACTGCCCATATTTTAATCAAATAATTTATATCTCTATCCCACATGACTATTTATTCCTTAAGTTTTTTTTTTTTCAATTATTCTAAGATCAAAATGATCAAAAAGAGCAATTCAGAGCGAATCTTTTTTTTTTTAAATTTCTAAATCCGGAAACCGTTTACTTTTTTTCCAGAATAGAATTATTAGCAGGATTTCAGTGCTTAACATTCTTGAGAAAACATCCTAAATATAGCTTTTAATTCCAGATAACCCATTGGTGTGCGACTGTGACCTGCAATGGTACAAGAACTGGCTGAAGACATTGCGCGACAAAGACGATGAAATGATGCACAAAAAGCGAACAGTCTGCATGATGAATCATGAGCATCGCGAATACAACCTACAGAATTTGCCGCTGGAGAAGATGAATTGCGTGATAAAATCGTATGACTCGCCTATGAGCAGCGAGAGCCCCGCTCTGGCAAAAGATGTTCTTCATTTGGTGGGTACGCTCATCTGCTTTACCATTTTCTAAGCAATGAGCGCAGAATTTTGATGAAGAAATGTTGCTAAAACATAATACCAGTAAAAAACACTTTAGGAAGAAAAATGGAAGCATAAGATAAAATTTACCAAATAAGCAGATTTAATGTTCTTCGCTTTAAAAACCTATAGTTAATATAGTCAGTAGAAAAAAGATGCATATCGCCGAACAGAGGGTTGTATAGCACCACAATTCACATATCAAAGTGAAGACTGATATGCAACATATCAGAGAATCCACCACAATTCTTTATTAATTAATATGACTACGAAATCAATATTAAGATTTTCTCTTGGTGTATCCCAAACTCAGTGTCTCTGAATGTCTATTGCTATGTCTTTAAAATGTTATCGGTGTCTCTCGGTGTACTTTTCCTCTTTCCCGAAACAACCGTTTCGAGGCTTTGATGTTTTATCAGCATAAAATTTGTTCAAATTTTCATCAGTATTTTCAATTTTGAAATGATTTAAGTAAGCAACAAAAGGAGAAAAGCGTCTCACACCGGGCAACTTTTTTGGGATACAATTAGGGCCTACATACATATCAGGTGGATTACCTATGATGATATAAATATATAGTACATATGTTATATATTTTTGGTGGAAATCATCTTTTTGCGTGTTCGCTTCCTGTGAGACAGGGAGATGAATTTGCAGTCTCTTTTTCCACACACCTTTTTCAACTCTCTAATCTTTGTGCTAATGTGGTCTAAAAGGTTCTGAAATTCATCTCTTACGGGCAAGTCATGCAAAGATGTGATTTCAATTTACAATATATGGGATGTATATTTGAATTCGGGAATCCAATATATTACTATATATATAGATATATAAAATATACATAAATGAAATATATATTGCATACATACATATATAGGTATATTATAAATGAAATTATCGGAAACATATCGCTCTCTAAATGTATACTAAATATCTAATTAAAGAAAAAAATATACATATAAATATATCGATACATATCCAGTGGTGATGCATGCACTACTTTTCATGTAGATGTTTCTTAAGTTATTGTTGCAATAATAATGTAAAAATTAAATAAAGACCATTTCGAAACATATCCCAAGTCGTATTAGGCTGATCTTCGCCTTCCTACGCCAAAAAAAGCAAAAACAAGTCAGGTCACTTTCAACGTAGTGATGCGAAGTGCCCATTACGGCTCATTTTTTACTAATATATTAATGTAAACAAAATTATAGATTACTAATCTCTCTCTCTATTGAATGTACGAAGAAAGAAACAAATCAGATATATTATATATTGTCATTAGATTGTATGCATTATGAATTTTATTAACGTTATATATCGTAGATTAATTTATTCAGATTATATTGTGAATTTGTTACTTGAATCTTTGCAAAGAGCACCTCTACTGAGAAAATTAAATAAATTAATGTCATATTGGGAATTCTTTTAGGAAAGTGCTATTTCAAACAATAGAATTGAATCTATCATGTTAAAAGAGTACCTAGCTAGTTATAATTTTGTTGGAGTTTAGTTAAAGATATAGATAATATCTATGTGGTTGTTGTTTTTAACATTATTCACACATAATATTAATGATAATAAACATCAATTAAAGAATGTTGTGGTTGTTTGAATATTTTTTCGTTCAGCTTTAATGCTTATACGGTTTGCCAAATCGGGATTATTATTTGGACTTATAGTCCAAAGTTTTTTTTTTACAAAATGACTTCATTATTGAAGTCTTTTACTTCCGGTCACCCTGTGTAATTAATAAATAAATAAAATTCTGTAAGTCGACCAATCCTCCAAGAACACCTTATATTCCACTTAAGGTTTTAATGTTTCCATGGTTACGAAGTTATTATTGTGATCTGAAAACCATTTATCAATCTAAGGAAAATGTCTAGGAAAGCTAAATCTTACTTAACATAAACTACCCTAACTTAACCTAAACTAACCAAATTTGTTACACAATGAAACAATCATCTTCTATTATTAATGTATAATTGTGAACTTTTATAAACTGTTTTTTTTTTTTTTTTTCCTATAAAAGACAAAATACAAAAGTCGAATGCTGTTTTATTTTTCAAGCACGCAACCCCGGCATGGAATATTATAATACAAAAGTTAAATGAAAAATAGCATAGTTCGAGAAAGTTGTTATGGAAAATAAATACGCACAGTAGGTTCTCGTATAAGTAAAGCTTTGGCTGTGGGGACTGGGGGAAAGTTTTACATGGAACTCAGCTACTTTGTAGTTGCGCGAAGCTATGCTCTCAGCTCCGAATCATATAGGTGGTGCATAAAATTATACAAAGAGAGGAGGACAAATGCAATTGAGATTTGTGCAAATGCATACACTGGGTTTCCCCGTGCCTCCCGCGTCGTCCGACAAGGGACCGACACACGGGGAAAAAGTGCCGGTAATTTTCATCTTCTCCGCGCGCGAAGGGAGAGCAGTTTAGGTGTCGTCGGTATTACAGTAGTTTCAGCAGCAGCAGTAGCAGCGGCAAAGCAAACCGAAAGGAGTAGAAGAAGAGTTGAAACTGCATTAGTTTCTTTATTCACCCTCCGGGATCGCATGCATTCATATTATCCACTTTCATTTGCTTGGCCGTGTTTTTCTTATTCGCCCCGGACGCATTTGTTCATTTTTCTCGCCCACTTTTATATTAAATCCCGATGCTGATAATAACGCGCGCACCGAGCACTTTAATAATATCTACAAGTAATACTTTCGCGTGATAAATATTATCTTTACTATTATTGCATATTGTGGAAATTCCGCTTTTATTTATCTTTTGCCCTGCTGCTCCTTGCTGCTCTGCTCCGCTTTGGTTTCCGCTCTATTCTTGGCGGTTAGCGCTTGGCTGCTTGGTGGCGGTGCGCGAGGATAAATTCGAAAATATGTATCGGTAGTTTAACCAGTATCTATAGTCGGAAAATGTAATTTCCCACTTGCTGGCCGCATTAGTGGTGTGCTTATATTTAAGGAAATTTGCCATTTCCCAATATCGCAATTTCGCAGGGCACATATAAAGTTTCTCATTTAATAAGTACCTATGAAACATAATTTTATTATGTTATATTTTTAGAATCTTTTGTACTTGCTAGACATTTCTTTGTTGGTTTTTCTTACATTTTAATTATTAAAGTGGGTAACCCCTTTCATTTCTTAATTTAATATATTTTTTTAAAGAAAACGAATTCATATTAAACTTAATTTGGGATTGATTGACATATACTACTTTAATCTTGTATCACTTCCGGTTTAACCAGAAGTAACCCTAACTATTGATTTTTAATTTATTATTAAAGTTATTTATACTTTTTGGAATTCCTTAGGTCATCCCAAGTATAAAAAGCTACTTTGCAGTAAATTTTATTTTTTAAATCGTCAGAAAATTTAGTTTAATGTCACTCTACAGAGAGAATTATAAAAATTTGGATTAAAAACAATCCTTTGAAAATATACCCATTTATAGCAAAAATCTCTATCGCGGGTTATCAAAAAGCGAAAAGAGTCCAATCCCTAAAATATATAAATAATGCATTAGTCGAGAGCCAAAAAATGCTAAACGAACCCTCTGGAAAAACTCAAAAATAGCAGCTAAGTTTAGTTTAATGAGTCTATTAAGTATGCTAATACGACACATACATTGATGGATCAGCCCTTATTATATTATAGGCAACACGCCTGATTATACACCGATAAGATCTGGCAGATTAAAAAAGTCTTTGACGCGTATCAAAAGGAAAATAATCGACCATCGACGCCCCAAAAGTTTCACCCTACTACAAACTGCCCACCGCGTAACACATTTGGAGAAAACCGACAAAGATATGCAAATTAACTGTAACAGCAATCACATCTTTTATTTTTTCTTTTTTTATGGGAGTTAATTATAAGAATACAAAAAATTCTGTATTTAAAATGCATTCTGCATAAAACAGATAAAAGAATAAAGGGGCCGAAATTAAAAACATGAGTTATATTGACATTCGCCATCCCTCTTGATGTTTTCTTCTTTCGGTTTGCGTAGCCGTTGAGAGGCATAAAAGCATCCCGAAGTTTGTTTTAAAATCAACACCGGTGGTGGAAATTAGTGGCGCAGACGAGGAACATCTGTATGCCAGCCATTTAGATTTTTTGGGGAGGTTCATCGCAACATATTACCCAATATATTTTAGTTTACATATTTCAGTTTGTGATGACTAATTAGGAATGGTCTAGTTAGCATTTCTAATTAATCACGAACTCGTAAAATTGTTTGTATATGTTTTCTCTCTCTCTCTCTCTTTCTCTCTTCTCCGAGAAAATTCTGTTTCTTAATTTCAGGTACAGTTTTCGTTTGTTACGTGTCAGATTAAGTGGAATGTGTTACAGATTGAATGATGTATTAGATTTTCATGTATTTCTGTACACTTCGTTTGCTTGAACATTTATAAAATATTTGGACAGATTATTTTTTCAAAGAAACAGTTAATAAATTAACATATAGTATTTAAAAATAAGTTATAATGTAACTGATGCTTACAAAATATAAAATTTGCAGTTTTTGCTTTCTATTTTAATTAATAAACTTATTTTTAAATAATTAATGAATAATTAAGTATTATTAAAAATATTATTTAATAGGTTTAATTTTATTCAGCGTAGATTTGTTTGTGTCCACTAAATTAATTACCTTTTTAATTAGTTTTTTTGATAAAAAAAAACCAAACGAATTTTAAATTGTTTACAATTAATCATTTGTAACTACATTATTATTTTTTAATTGAATATAACGTTTATTTATTAATTTACAGGCGTTTATTTTCAAAGTTTAAAAAATTAAACTAACTTTTTATAACTGTTCTTAAACCTCTAAATAAATTGGAAAAAAAGCTGAAAAAAAAACTGCCACCCTGTATGAGGAAATAAGTAGCGAGACCACAACAAAAGCATTATTTTGTTGAATGGTTATTGGCATGTATGGTAAAAGATAGGGCAATGAATCGCCATAAGGGCAGTCTTCACCTGCGCCCCCAAATATTGACTGCTTGCCATTAATACCCTTCGATCGACGTCCCCCGTCCGGTCCGTCCGTTCGTTCGCTATTCATGCGAAACCGTAAAAATCATCCTCAATGTGCGCCTTTTACCAAATACCGAACAACCAAATGAGTGACGTAGATGACAAAACACCCTTAACGTTTTAAATTCTTTCTTTTTTTTTTTTTTGGCTTTTTGTATGTGTATTTTTAGTTTGGACTTTCAGTTAAAACGCCAACTATGTATTTTGGAATGTGTGAAGTATACATACAGGACAGATATCTATTGCGTGCATTATTATTGTTATGTGTGCTTGTGTGTTGCTTATGCCGCTTCTGGCAAATGGTAGAGAGGAGAGATGAAAAATGCGCAATTTGTTGCATGAACATTTTACTGCTCGTACGGTATACGCGTTCATCATTGAAAAAACAACTTGTCAAGTTAACATTCCGGAGGTTGATTGGCCTTCACGAAGGGCACCAGCAATGAAGCAAAGGTTAACTAACCAGATATCCCGGAGTTAACTCGATTGATGTATTTACCATTGCGGAAAAACTACAAAAAAAAAAACTGATTATTTTATCGATGTTAAATCATATTTGTTAAATTCAAAGTGTTGTTTCCCGAGGCAATTTAATTTTTTTCTTCATTTTTACTTTCGTTATTTTTTTTTATTATTAGAATTTATAATTATAAAATGTAATTTGAGTTGTTCTGCAATAAAAAAATAAATATTGCTTTTGAAATCAAAGTAAAAGTCGGGACTATAGCAGAAATCCAATGTAAAATAATTTATTATAATTTACTTTTGAAGTTAATATTAAGCTTAATCAAAATTTATGAAAAAGGAAGAAATTTAATAATTCGAGATTTATCACTTGGAAATTTTCGGTAAATACTATTGTGTGTGTGTGATCATTAAGCAGGTGAAATCAGTTTGAAAATTTATGACGGCCAAAACGTTGTGAAGTTTACAAAAAGCACACTTTCTCTCTTGGAACATATATTTTCGACGAAAATCCCGTTTGTAACAATCGACTTTATGTCCGGCAGTTGTCACAACAAAGAGTCGGCCAGCTATGCTAGAAGCCAACAACAACAACGAGAAGAAGAAGTCGAAGAAAAAAGCAGTGGAAGAAGCATAGAAGTTGACATAAAAGGCAATATTAGGTAAGGCCACCGTGTCTACGAACGATTTATCAATAAACCACACTAAACTTTCTTGGGGCTCCTTCAAAGGACGTGTCATATTTTAAAGCTTTGTGTATGCGGACGCAAATTTGGGTGTTCTTGTTATATAGGTCTTTAGAGTCATTGTTGTTACGGTTAACCGAGATTGACAAAAGGGCCGTGTCTTAGGGGTCCATCGAGTGAGAATCCAAATCCATGGATGGTGTCGTTGGAAATCGGTTACTATATCGCAAACGATTTGCTTTTACGATTTGCCCGCTACGCTTCTCGTGTCCCGGTTGTCGTTGCCGCGCGCCAATTTATCTTTACCTACGATCGGCGACAGTACAGTTTTCCATTTAAATAACATCACATATCCGCTTATGACAAGGGGGAAAACATTTCTATGATAATCCTCCTCCTTCGAGTCTAGACTACTTCTAGACAAACGTTTATTAACTATGCATGTGTACATTCGCTCTGATGCGCTTTTTCTTGTGATACGGTATACGTGAATATAAACGGACGCAACATCAAAAAGGTGGTGGAGGATTACTACCTTAAGCCATATTCCTTATATCCTTATAAATTATAAATTGTTTTTCCTTAATTTTATTTTCACGCAGGAGTAAGGTACAAGTATTGCGCATAAAAAATGATTAAGTTAATTGGCACCATTTAAGGAAGCTTTTAAATTAAATGTATTATTTTAATATGCGGCTTTACATTGATTTCTTTTTCTTACAAAATAAAAATAAAGTGAACGGATTTCTTAAAAAAAAATCTTTAATTTAATTTTGCCCTTTAAAAAATACTCCCTTTGCTTCTAATTATGATATACATTTCTGTTTTTATATTGTGTCTCAAAGTTTTCTTGGAACTTATCGAAATTTATATACAATTAAAAGTTTTTTGCTTTCAAATTTCATATTTTCACATTACTATTTTTCTAGTACATAATTTACATCAAATACCAACTTTGTTACCGCTTCGTTAATAGCACCGCGGCTCATTTAATTTTTACTACTTTATTAAGAAGTAAGAAATAAGAATTGTAAAATTTCATTGTGATAATCATAAGTTGGTTTCTTGGTGACAACACCATTTTGATTTATTGTATTTCCCTTAATTTTTTCTTAACGAGTATGATTTTGATTTTATGTTTTACCTCTTTTTTAATTAATTTTATAAACTAAAAATTTATTTTGAGGACAAACTACTACTTAAATATTAGAAAAACAATTGTTTTTCAAGATGGTTAATAAAAGATTTTTAAAGAAATATTTTCCATTATTTCGGATGTTTTTTTTTATGATTTATTTTAATGTCTCCTTTGTGACGAAACTATTAAACTGAGTGAAAAATTAATTTAAATTAATATTAGTAAATATAAGCCGGGACCGTGGCTCAGTGGTTCGAGCTCCGGACTTCGGACCGAGCAACATGGGTTCGAATCCCACGGCCGGCAAGATATGGGTAGTGGTGTTTGGGTAGGCATCCCC
>JASKGO010003406.1:0-15755 GCA_030556065.1 Holobus sp. GC000080 | reverse complement strand
GGGTTGCCATTTAAAAATCAACAGTTGGGGTCATTTCCGGTGAAACCGGAAGTGATGTAAAATTGAAATTTATACTAATAAATCGGAAATGTCATCTTATGTAAGTATACCAATTTTTATAAAAATCGGTTGATAAATAAAAAAATGACAGGGTTGCGCCACTTTTCGTTGTCACCCGGTATACAATACCTTTAAAATTAATTATATTAAATTAGTTATATTATTAAGTTTATATCGTATCAATTAATTAGTTTATTAATTTTTGGAAAAAGTGTGTTTTTTAATATAGGTCATTTTAACTTTTTAGAGGTGAGCGGTTATCACGTTTTTATAAAAAATATATCATTTCACTAGAGTCCTTTAATCCTTATTTTATATATGATTTTTTTTTGTTCTTATAAAGAAGAAATTTTAGTTATTGCTATTTTCAAATTTTTACCTTTCAATTAACAAAAAAATAATACATAGGAGTATTGTTTCAATTCGAAAATAATTCAAAAATGGTGGAATTTTGCAGTATAACTTATATAATTTAATTAAAAGTATTTTAAAATATTTTAGGAATTTTATCCAAAAATATTTGACTTTCAACAACGAAACATATTTAGTTTAAATTGAAATTTTGCCAGATTCATCAAAAAAGTATTTATTTTGTTAAAATTTAATTTTTCTTTATAACTTTTTGTTTTTAAATTCTATTTTCTATTTAAAACATCAGGACAATACTTTATTTAACTCTTTTTTGCTCAACTTTTTACTTCTACTGCTACTACTATTATTACTACTACCAAAATGTTTAACTTGTATGAAATAATATTAAATATCCTAAATTTCTGTCAAAAAAAAAAGACAAATTAATTATTGCAGTTATTTATATTTTTTAAAACCGTTGAAAACTTCGTTTATTTTTTTTTAATATAAATATCTGATAAAGATATTGGTAAATAAGCTACTTTCAATAGTTAATTATTTTTAATTTCATTAACCAACTCTAAAACTACATTTAAAATTTTTGTTAATGAATATCTGATAATAATTTTTATAAAAATTATACCATTTCCTCCAGAAAATTATTTTTTTGTTGCCCAACAAAAAAAAAAAACAGAAAATTACATATCGGACAAAATATCTTAAAATATATCACTTAAAGAGTAATGTACTTCTTACATAATGGCCAAATCTCACACTTGCAAACTAAAGAAGAAGAAGAAGAGGAGAATGATCGCACGAAAATCCTTTAGAAAACTAGCGAACTGATTCCCTCGGGGGTGCAAAACCCTTTGAAAGCGAGTACATAGACACATTGAAAATCAATCAGGCGTTAGTCTAAGCACCCAAAATATTTCACAACGAGCTCTTTTGCGCTCGCCATTGTGCAAGACACTGTTTTGACACAATGCAGTAGCAGCTAAGAGATTGCATCTTTTGCTCCTCATTCTCTCATACGATCGCACTCTTTATTGCGGTCCCGAGCAATAACAGCACATTGGGTTTTAGCTAGTAGGTATTATCCTGCAGGAGCAGGAGCCGAAGCAGGAGCAGGAGCAGGATTGTCTGGAGACACTATTTTCCTTCTCTCATTCAGACGCGCTTCCACTTGTTGATTCCCATTCACATATGTGCTCTCTCCGTGCGTGTTCTGGATGTAAACTTACGAGCCCGTGACTCGATTTTATTCCTCTTTTTCTCCTCATTTCATTTGCTCCGCATAAACCGCTGTTGCGCTCCCAAAACGGATTTCCACAATGAAAATTTTATCGAGTTCACGTTTGACTTGCCTCGATTCACCCTTTATTGCGGACAATGATACCAAACATGCGGCTTAAAGGTATTGTGCGGTTGCCCAGCCAAAGGATTGTTGTACGAAAAGAAGGATTAGGGTAAATATGGCCTTTAAATACGCCGACGCATTGTTAAAGGTGCAAAAAGATTTGCTTTCATGCTACACCTAGTTTAAAAGCAGATTTTCCAAGTATGTTCCTAATATATGTTATTTTAAATATGTTAGTATTTAATATTTTTAAACCCTTTCGGTTTTGAATAGTTATAACCTAATTTTAAATACTTTTAAAACTTTTTAGGGGTAGTGTTGCTATCTAGTGGTAGAATTGCAAACTGTACTTTTTTATGAAAAGATTTCTGTAATTTCAAAACAAAAAAAGTTAGGTTAACTTGAAAATCAACACGTGCACTTACTGCTGATTAGTTTTCTTCAGTTTTCTTAATGAAACAGGTGTAATAGTGCATTATCATGACCGGAATAATCAAGAAAAAGCGTGTTTCCAAACGAAATAAAAGCTCTTGGCGTAAACACGTTGATATCAGTGATGTAGAAAATTTTTTGGAAGAGAAAAGACTTGATGAACGCTTAGGGTAAGTTTTTTTTTCTTTCTTTTTGGCCTTAATTTATTAAATTTGTTGTGGCTTGCAGTGATTATAGCGTATTAAGTAACAATGAGTTGTTTCAACTGGATACTGGTGGTGAAAACACTAAAAAGAAACTGCCCAGTAAACAAACCAAGAGAGAACAGCTAAGAAAATTGCCCTACAAATGTTTATCATTGTTGAAGCCTTTGACAAAAGTTCCTGATCCAATTAAAAAAAGGTTTGTTATTGAAAACACTTAAGTATTAATTAGTATTAGTATTAATTAATTTTGTCTAGGAATACAGTTAAAAGTAAGGAAGAGCGTAAAAGTGTCATTAGGAAGAAAAGAGAGCTTTCTGATTTAAAAAGTGGTAATTTCAAAAGTGGAGAGCTGCAATCTTTAACTGATATTAAAAAGGCACAGGAGAAAAGAAAGAACAAAGAAGGGAAATACAATTTTAAGGAAGACATTTGGAGTAATGATTCTGCAGATCTAAATCTGAATTCAAAGTTGAATGGAATAGATTTACAAGATGAATGGATTGTCGGAGATTCAAAAAGGCATTTCTTAAGTGGTTTAGGGAAAACAAAGAAAAACATTCCTAAAACGGTACACAAGAAACCGTACGTTATAAATTCTGTTGATCTTCCGCATCCTGGAATGTCCTACAATCCGAGTTATGAAGATCATCAAAGTTTACTAAGAGATATTGCAGCAAAGGAAGAAAAGATTATCAAAGAAGAACAACATTTAGAAAGGGTCACCAGCAAAATGTTTAGGAAAGTTTCTGCGCCCGCTAAAGATGTAAGTTTTGTAATTTTGCGAATATTTTGGGTGAATTTCTAATGATAATTGATAACTTTAAATTTTCAGAACAATTGGCTTGTTGAAATGTCCGAAGGGATTAATAAACCCGATGTAAGTGAAATAAAAGAAGAAGAAAGCGACGGTGACATTAAATCAAATCCGCCTGTGAAAAATAAAGAAAAATCAAAGAAACAGAAGCGCATCAAGAAGGAGCAGCAAAAGTTGGCGGAAGAAAGGCGTCTGGCTAAAATTGAGAAGAAAAAGGTAACGGATCTTCACAGACTTCGTTTCATTGAAAAGTCAATCGAGAAATTGGAGACGAAGTCAATGGAGAGCCACGAGATTCATGTGAAAAAGGAAGAGGAAAAGAAGAGGGAGGCAAAACGATTGGGCCCTAACAAATTTCAGGAACCGGATTTGGAGTTTAATATGCCTTCTGATATTCGCGGTAACTTGCGAA
Organism: Holobus sp. GC000080; assembly: GCA_030556065.1. Taxonomy (NCBI): domain Eukaryota; kingdom Metazoa; phylum Arthropoda; class Insecta; order Coleoptera; family Staphylinidae; genus Holobus; species Holobus sp. GC000080. The sequence continues at coordinate 12,120 of JASKGO010003406.1, read as the reverse complement.
ACGTAAAAAAGGAAGGTAATTTATTGAGCGATCGATTTAAAAGTCTTCAAAAGCGCAACATATTGGAGCCAACAATTAGGAAAAATCGCAGGAAGGCTAAAGTTAAGAAATTTGTTAAACCGGGATTCAAAGATGACTGGAAAGTCACTGTTGCTAGGGTTAATTAATTAATTAATATTTGTTATTAAGTTATAGTTAAAAATGACTATAGTAATAAATAAATAAATAAGCAACAGTAAGTGGAGTTAGTTTTTATCGTCTTGGGACGTATAATCGGGGAATTTCTTGTGCTGCTAGTTTTAAACAAAATTGGTGCATAGCATTTTTTTATAGTTTGCTAACTATTTGATGACTTTTGAGGTGTTTTCTTCTAATCCATTATCAATCGGCTCTTTTCAGAGCTTATAATTTTAATTAACAATATTTTTAATAAATGAAACACTTTATCACGCGTTGAAACAATTTTAGCACTCCGAGATTATTCCTGATACAAGTTTGAAACTCAACCGAATTTCTAATTTTATTAAATTGAGATTAAATTTCATTTTACTTCCTCGTGTTTATGTGTTCCGGATACAAAATTCGATTTCTCCTAGCAAACTCGAAAAAGGACTTTGTATTAGGAGTAAATAAAATTGAAAAAGTAAATTAACCTTCTTGCCCCAGATTAGTCCACACCAAGTCCAGACACATTTAGAAACTTAATCGAAACCAGGATTAGGAGCACATGAACCCTAGAAGTTAACCGATTGCATGGGAAATTCAAACGAGGAAAATTGGGACAGTGCCAAAAGTGGGAAAATGAATGATTCTTAATCATTATTTTAGTTTAAAAATATAAATTCAGCCTCTTTTTAATTACACCAAGTACTTTCTTTTTATTCTTTTTAATGATAACAGCAATGGTTAGCTCTGAAAAGAGCGGACCTTGTTAAATATTTTCAGCAAAATTATAAAATAAATAGCAATTTTAAGTGATTCTTTTTATTTATAGCTGTTAAGAGATCTGATTTTGTTAAATATCACACATAATCTTTAAAATTAACAGTAAATAAATAAATTTTGGAACCAATAACGCATTAGAAGGTAAACACTAACAAAAATTAACAACAATTGCACTTAAACTAATAATTAATAATGAAAAATGATAACAATAAATGTTACAAAAGTCATGTTACCATAAGTACAAAAATGCATATGCAGGCATTTCAGTACTTACAAGGCCAGTTTAATTAGTTTTATAATTTCTTGTTAACATTATCAATTCCAATTGAGGAATGAGATTTAATAATAACATAACAGAATACACATAAAACTTTTTTGCAACAAACAAATAACCAAGCAACGGATTAAAAAGAATAAATTAAAAATCTAGTAGTTATTTGCATAAAACATGGAGAATCCTTTAGTTCTTACAATAAAAAAAAATAATTAAGAAATTGACGCAAATTCATGCTAAATAAACGATTTACTAAGTTTAAAACCTTAAAAATAATTTAAATTTACAGATCAAAATCCTTATATAGACTGAAACAAAAAACAATGTTATTTTTGCATAAGACCAATTATAAGATGATAGGAAACAAATTAAAAACAATTAAATTAATGAAAAATAGTTTAAGTGCAAAAGTTATTTGTTTTAACAATTATTGTTTTCGTCATAATAACAATAATAACTACCATCAAAAAGGGTGCAAATTAATGAAGAATCATCGAAAAATAATGCACAATTAAAACTCATATGAAAGATAAACGCAAATTTGCATTTGACTATCATTTTATCATTTCTATGGATAAAAATAACAGTCTTTTTAACAATTAAGTAATCTAATTGGCTATAAAATTAACATTTTATAAAATAAAAAACAAAATCAGATACACAAAAAAATTGCAAATTCAAAAATTGTTCCAAGGAATGTTCCAAAATTGCAACGATCCATCCTTAGTACCAACAGCAGCGTTGGAAATTCTGTAATGAAACAACGCCAAATTTCAGTTGTAAAAACTTCCGGCAAATTAAAGAATCGACAAAGCTTACCTTGCCTTATGGAATTTAATGCAAACCAACGGTATGCCTTCATTACCCTCTATATCTTTTAGCAATTTACCATTCTTGGAGTTGTAGAACTGAATAGTACCCTTGGTTCCACAAGCGGCTATCATATTTTGACTGTAGGGAACCCAAGTTGTATATAAAGTAGGAGAAGAGACGAAAATGATTTTTCCGGGTTCCTCCTGATAATTAATTGTGTTAAACCATAAAAAAAAAATGTTTTCAATAAGAAAATGAAAAACATACTTCACCAAAAGTGAATAAATGAATTTCCCCTTCTGATCCATTGGTCATAAACAGTTCCTGTCTTTCCGGACTTAAAAATATCGACGTGATTTCACCCTCGTGACTACGATAATATTGAAAAACTGGATTTTTCACACTTACTCCGTCCTTTGACTCTATAATAACAAAAATAACATTGTATACAATTATCAAAAAATAAATAGAAGAAAATGGACAAACCATTAAGTTCTTGAGCTCCAAGTCTGGAGCACTGAACGACTAGTCCTCCTTCAGCAGCCACCACAAATATTTCCGGGGTAAAATTCGAAAAATCAAAAGCTATGATACCTCTATCAGCCTTCTTGGCTATTTCCGGAGCCAATGCAGATTTTCTCTGCAGCCGGCCAAACATAGATGGCTTAATTTTGTAACTGCAACACCAAAAATTGATTAAAAAACAAGCTTTGATAAAAAAAAAACAATTTAAATAAAGTACAAAAATATCGCCAAATTCGTTACCTTTCGCAAAGTTTCAATTCGCTACTGTTGATATCAAACTGCCACAGATTTAAGAAACCATCTAAACTACCGGTGGCCAACAAAACATTTTTAGAGCTGTCCAAGTCGTAGATCCACGAAACTTGCGTTACATTCTCGTGGTGTGCCATAATTTTCTCAAGGATCATTTCACTGTCCTTATTTTGAGTGTTCCAAATGAGAATTTCACCGGTGTGAGTGCCGGCAGCCAAAACCGGTGGCATCAACGGGTGAAATTCCACACAAGTTACACAGTTCGGTGCTTTAATCTTCACAAAATTATCGGTGACTATTTGGCTCCTGGAAAATTGCCACAGTAAAAACCAGCATACAATTTAAAGTTCTTACCCATGTAACTTGTAAATATGAACAAAACCCTGGTGATGACACCAAGAATCATGGTGTTGAACTGTAGACATTGCAATTTTGTTGCCAGTGGAGTTCCAACTAAGGGAACTCACAGATAATCTCTACAAAAAATTTTTGGTAAATTAATTTGAAAATAAAGCCATTAATATTCACATAATCTCCTGATTCTCTAGCAGTTTTGAAGGAACTTAGCAGCTTTGCTGACTCAGTGCTATAAGAGCTTTGAGCTGAATGATAGTTTTTGAATACTTGTGATGAAGCTGCATCATTGAGTTCTTTGCTGAGTTTAGGATATAATCGATTGAGAAATTCAGCTAAGTGTTGCTCATTGTATGGAGGAACTTTTTGTTCAGGTTGTTCATCAGTTTGCAAACTGCACGATTTCATCTCATGAGTAATTGTAGAGGTTTCCTTTTCTGTTACAACGTTTGTTTGCGACGAAGCATGCATGGTGATTCTGGAAAACTCAAAGTTTCAGTGGATGCCACTGTTATTCAAGGGAAAACTTACTTTTTCACTTTCCATTGAGAATCAAATCCAATGCAGTCGTTTTCACGCACAGAAAAATTATTATCCATGATGACTGAAAATCACCTGAAGATTGATGACACTAACAAACAGGAAAAATTAGTCCAATTACTTGTTTGTTTATAATATAAAAGTTGAGGAAAACCATGGAAACTGCAGCCATGTTTATTAAAAATTTGTTTGGCCATCTGTTTTTTAGTAGTAAAAACTAGGTTGATAATTAGTAAAGAATATAACTAAAAAAATTTGGTTACTGTAATGATTACAACATAGTTTTAACTACATAAAAACAGATGGCAGAGCAAAATGTTGATAATTAGTAAAGAAGATAACTAAAAAAATTTGGTTACTGTACTGATTACAACATAGTTTTAACTACATAAAAACAGATGGCAGAGCATTTTTTTAAAATTATTTCTGCCCTATTTCAAATCATGAAGACCATTATTAAGAATTGTTTTTTGATTCTCTAAATAATAAAATTAAGATTATTTATAAGATATATTTTGAACAGGAAATATTGATTTGAAAAATAATACTTAAATTAGTTTAATACACATTTATATAAATAAAGTTAATAGCAATAAAATACTTTGAGAAACAAGAAATAGAGATGTATCATTGGCAATGTTTAAGACGATTTGTTGCGTTTACCCAAAATTTTCATCAAATTTGTCGACATAAAATACGGTCGCTCCCTAGATCCATCATTCCTCTCGCAGTCTTCCACTAAAATCCAAAAACAGCATAAAAAATCAATGGAAAAGACATTAAAAGTTAAGCCATTACAGAAACAAAGAAACAGGGTGTCGACAGCCATAGCGTATACATTGAAGAACATACAGGTGACCAAATAAGTACAAACTCCGACAAGAATAGCCGGCGCTATCGGATAATGCAGATTTTTCTTGCTGAGGAATTCCAAGTACGAGTAGACCAAAGAGGACACACCTAGTGTGACTAGAAGCTTGCTCAAGAAGAAAAGGAAGTCTGTCACCTACAAATTAATTATAAAATAATTTATAAGAAATCTATTGAACTAATGGAATTTATACCTTATCTAGAACGAAAACACGGACAATGTTTCTCAATAGTAAATTGAAGGCGTCTTTGGCACTGGTGCAGAAATTCTTGCCGTGAATTGCGCACATAATGTAAGCATTCTTGTTTATGAACTTAAGGAAGTTCTCCAGGCACCAAAAGAAGCATTTTAAGCAACACATGATCGCTTTGGTCACTTCGTTGTCGTACTTTTTTAGTTTGCGGTCCAAATACTCGAGGAACACTCGTATCATACGACAAATCGCTATTATTAATGATCCGAATGCTAATGTTCCGATGTGGTATCTGCAAATTTATAATTTCATGGAAAAAGTATTAATAATTTAACAATAATATTTAAGATAAAAATTGCTATAAGATTAATGGCGGTTGTGAGGGCGGCGGTTAGTTTTGCGCAATTAATTCTCTTATTTAAGTAATTAAGTATTCCCTAAAAAATATATTTTTTTTTACTAGTAAATTAAGATCCAAGAAATGGCGACCGATGATTTCATTAAAATAAATTGAAATATAACATAATGAAAATTTAAAAAAATAATAAGAAAAATGAAATGAGGAGAATTATAAAAACAGCAAAAGGATCAAATTTTATAAATCAAATTTCATCTTTTACTAATTCTATTTTTTAATAATGAAAATAATGAACATAAAAGTATTCATAAATGAATGCAAAACATTCAGCAATCAAAACAAAAATTAAAAAAGACAACATAATTTAATGTTAATATATAAAAAAATGTTAAAATACCTGAAAGTCCTGAAAGCAGCCGCTGTGATGGTAAAGAAGGGCACATTAGACTTCTTGAATGTCCAATACCAAGTGGCAAATGTGGCTGCTAAAATCATTTGTCCCATTGCCGACACAAAAAAGACACTCCAGAAAAACCCGAACACATTAAAGGCTTGTAAATAGGGCACAATTTTCGGATTTGCTATTTCTATGAATTGGCAGGATGCGCCTGTGCAATGTCCGCAAAACTTATTAAACAATTCAATTGTGCATTCAGAACCATCCTAAAGTACAATATAAAAAAATTATTTTATAATTTTAGCAATTTTATCAATTATTCCTTTGTTAATATTATACAAAAGAATCACTTATTATTGCAAATTAATAAGTAAAGTTACTCACATGGTAACTGGCAACTTCATCGTAACATTTACAACCTTTTAAATCACGCACTTCGTGCCTGGCAACACCAATTGTCGACAAATACAAAGCAAGACTGATGGAAAATGCAATAAGACCCATTTGCAATATCCATGGAATAATAGGGAAAAATAGTGCTGATGTAACAGCACTCACAGCTCTTTCGGAAAAGAGAAAACAATTTTATTTTTAAGTAAATAATAATTACTTTGTGTAAAACTTACTTGCTTCCTTCTTTGATGAGAGCTATAGCTAATACTACCCTTTTTCTAAGGAATATCAGGACGAAGAGCAAAATTGCTAAGATCACAGAAGTAATTATCAGCAATACTAGCCAGAATTCTTTGGTCCTCACATATTCCTCAAAAATATTTTTTGCGTTTTCGTGATCGTACGGGTGATTCCTGTAGTAGTTGTAATAAATTGCCGTTATATAAACACCTGAAAAGCAATAAAATCATATAAAAAAATGGGTTTGGATATAACAAAGAAAAAACAATAAGTAATTACCGAAAGATAAAAGAGCCACAGTTCCTAGAATTGAAAACCAAACCATAACTTTGGCAATCCATCTCATGATGAAGATGTAGAGGATGCAAATTAGGATACTGCCAACTAAACCAATGCATATTTCCTTCCAGCAATTTTTCAAGTCATTCACTAAATCTTGAGTTATCTGGAAATTTAAAAAAAGGATATTAGAATACTTATTTTCAATTTTAAAAGACATTTAAGATTTTGGATTTGAGATAGGAACAGTTAGTGGAAAACGAACAGTCACACAATTAATGCAATTTTCTGTGAAAATCAAAACCTAAATATATTTTTTTTAATTTTGAAAATTAAAGAACACCGGGGAAAACGGTTTTAAGAACATTCCTGCCTTTTTTAAATATTTACTAACCGATTTTTATCAACATTCGTATATTTAAAAAAAAGGCTATATTTCCAATTTTTTGAAATTCATTTCAATTTTTTTTGTACGTCTGGTTTAACCGGAAATGAACCGATTATTTGATTTTTAATTGGCCCTTGCCTACTTTTTCGCAGTCCTTACAACCACAAAAAAAGTTTAAAAAGGGCTTGTTGCAAATTTTAAAATTCAAAAGTTGGAAATGAATTTCAATAAATTAGAAATATTGCCTGACATAAAAACATTTAAAGTAATTAAATTTATTTATTTTTTAATCGGTAGATAAATAAAAAATGGCAGAGGTGTCCTTAAAACCATGGCTATACCCGTATTTAATTTTTACATTAAAAAATTGAAGCCAAAGGGAAATTTTTCGGTTGACTTAAAGAAGAAAATACCTGTGTGGTCTTCTCTAGTACGCCGAAATTTTTGTCAACCTTTTCGAGTTTCTCTTCGACATAAACACCCAACTTCGAGAGCTGATCGATGGTTTGCTGAACGGTTTCGTCGTTCAATTTGGGAACGCAGCGCTTAACAACTGCAAGAGAACCCGTCTCAACACACAATGTACACTCAAACTGTTAGTTAAAAGACTTTGAAGTTAAGAACAGACCAGAAACAAGTTACATTAGTACACAGGGTGCAAAATTAGTAATTGCTAAGAGTTGAGAAGCATTTAAAAAAAAATTTTTTTTTTTTGGGAATACCTGGTGGGCTCTTTGGTCGTCTGTAAAGAGGCCGATTACACTGTGCACCACCAAGGAAACCGTACTGGCAGATGACTCAAGTGTGTTTTGCAAAATTCTTATCTCGTCCAACGATTGCTCGCTTATAGTATTTTGCAAAGCTCTTCGGTCGGCCACATTATACAGACATCTTCGCAACACTGCATAGCACATCAAGCAACAATTTCAAACAAAACAAATTAAAAATTCCGTTTATTAATTTTAGTGATGGAAAGTTCCTTTTAACAGGGTTGAAAAGAGTAGGTCCTTTAATTTTAATTAAAAAAAAAATCTATTAAGAAATAATAATTTTAAAACAATTATTTAATTATCATTGTTTATTTATTAATTAGATTAATTATTTTTAGATTATATAAATAAAATCCGGAGTTATTAAATCGGCATTAAAGTTTGATTTCCTATATCAAATATTAAAAATTTCAAAGAAAAAGCAAATGAACAATAATTATAATAACAATCAAAATTAAGACAAAAATATTAAAACAAATTTTTTTTTTAATAACTGTTCCTAATTATAAAAAAAAACATTATCTAAAAGCAAATATTAAATAACATTAAGTTACGACAAATGGCATTAGAAAATACGAGTACAACAAGTAAAAATTAAAACTTAATGCAAAAATATAATACGAACAAGATAAAAATATACTCAAAATTAGAAAATTTTAATGAAAATATTAAAAAAAAGCTTTTGGGCAATCTGATTGAGAAAAAATTACAATTCTTGGTTAATTAATATAACAAAAGGTAAAAAATAAAAACGATGAAATTAAAAATAAATAAATAAGAAGAAATGAAAACCAAAAAGAACATTTAAGCTTTTTGCAGAGCCTTAAACAAGTTTATTAATGGCAATGAAAGACAATCGGATCGAAACATAATAAAAAAAAAAAATTTCATAAAAAAAAGTAAATGAATGAAAATACAATTTGATATATAAATCTAAAAGAAAATAATAAAAAAAAGTTTTAAAAATCTGAAAATTTGGAGCGTATAATTTATTATTTTAAAGAAAGAACTTAAAAAAAATTAACAAAAAAAGTCTTAGAATTATTAATTATGTTTAAATACATTAAACATTGACGAAATAACAAATTTTATGAAAATTAAGAAAAAAATAAAAATGTAATATATCTTATCACCAAAAATTAAACCAAAGAAAACCAAATTCATATTTCGAATGAAAAGAACACAAAAAACTACAAGTTTACTTTGTTATACACGCAAAGACATCATTATCATTATTTAAACACTGTTATCTTATGAAGCGAAAGAGGTAGAATACCCATAGAATTATCTTAAAGTAAAGTTGCTAAAGAAACAATTTAATTTAATTTAATTTCAAATTTAAGATATAAAATATTTCAAATTAATAATTTAATATCTTAACAAAAGCAAGAACTACTTTTTAATACAAAAGATTACTTGAAATTGAAACAAAAATCATTGTAATAATTTGCAAATTGTTAAAACGTTGCAAAACAAAGTTGCAAAAACTGCTGGGTCGGTATTAAAATAAATAACGTCACTTTATATTTTATAAAATTATGCATCATTGCACTTTACAATGAAATGAAACGCAAAATGAGCAGTTTATTTATTTGCTTAAAAAGAATATCTTAAAAATTGCATTTTCACATTTTTTTTCTTTCAGAAAGGATAAAAATCAGAAAATTAAATTATCACAAAAAGCAGCAGGAAATATTTCAAACAGAAGCAAAACCCAAAGAAGAGAACTTTCCACATAAAAAAATAGTTTAATATAAAGAAGAAGAAAAAACTTACCACTTTTGCTTTTCAAATACCATTGAGCGCATGTTCCATTACTAATTAAGCCATCGGCTTCCTCCTTACTATTCGGAATGTAATTATTTTTGCAAATGAGGTCGGTTAAAGCAGGTATTTGGTTAAGGGATGGATTCCATATTAGATTCCTTTCTGGACACTTCTTAACGCACACTTGAGGTGTGTTACATTTAAAAGTTACGGACGGTGGAAGACATTTCGTCAAGTCGAAGAAGAATAAATAGGGTTTGTCCTGGACTTGATCGTCGAACCCGCAACGTCTGCCCTGGGAATCTTTGGGTAAAAGCAAATCCTCTTTGTCTCCATTTGTATAAGCTGTTAAAAAACAATGGTTGCTATTATTTTGATGCTGGATTATTTTTAAAAATGTAATCAGAAAAAGCAATTATAAGAATCCATTGTTTAAACTGTAGAAAAACACTATCGATTCAATAATTTTTCTATTGGAATTGGAATTATTATTAAAATAATTATATCAGCAAAATAAAATAAAATAATCAAAAATTATATGAAATTTATTGTTGTGACTGCTGACTATCCAGTTATATTGTATTGTATGTTGAGTATAACATTAGAACATTAGCGTTAATTGCAATGAACAAATTATACATAATTTCCATGAAAAAAAAAAACAAAAAAGTTACAGCAAAGTCAATAATTGCGATAAGAAACTACTAGAAACTACTTTAACATATTACTAATTGAAATACATTTTTTGCACTAAAGTTACAAACTGTTTATGGAAAATATATATTTTTTTTAGATAAAAACAAAAATAAATTAATACAATAGAAATAAAAATAGTTAATTTGTATAAAAAATTAATGTAAAAATGGTAAAATTAAATAATAATGAACAAATAAAAAGGCTTTAAATTGGTTGGTTTTTATTTCAAGAACGAGCCATCAGGAGTTCTAAAACCATGGTAAATTTTCAGGAATACTCCTCTAATACTCGATGATTTTTATGATTTTTTAAATTATGAATTATGAATTATTTTCAAGCGAAATTCAAAATGTGAAAAATAATTGAAAAAATTATTAATTTAAATGTTTTCTGTAATTAATTTTAATGGGTTGTCGAGACATTTTTTAAAATTAATATAATTTTTTTCGCAAATTTTACACAAATAAATATAGTAAATATAGAAAAAGCGAAAAATGTACTTTAATTGGTTTTAAAATATAAAAAAAAAAGAAAAACTCAATGTCCTTGAAAATTTGCATAAATTGTAATTAAAGTTGACAAATTAACTAAAAAATATATTTACTTATTACCCTAAAATCAGAGTCAAAAAAAAAATATTACACAAAATAAACATTAAAATTTGCAGAAGTCTACGAAAATATTTTTACTAACATAAAAAAATGACGTAAATGTCATTTTTGGAAGACTTAATTAATTAAATAATAATTTACTATCATTTAGGCTATCGACTAAAGGTCTTTCAGTTAATACTCGTATAATACAAGTAATTACATAAAATTAACAATTAATATTTAAAACGAAAAGTTTTATAAATAAAAAGATACTTTTCAGTACTTTTCCAGAAAAAGTTTTAGAAAAAAAGAGAATAAAAAATTGGAAAAAAGACTCACCGTATGTAGCAACACCAATCCAACAGCCAATAAAAGCAATAAAAAGTAAAAGGCAGAGGATATCGGTACAGGAGCGACGCTTCAGAGGACCATTAAAATCCGGATCGTATTCGATGGGTTTTCCTGTAAAAAATAAAAAAATAAAAAATGAATAACGAATTCAGTTTTCCTTTACAATAATCTTTGAATACTTTTCTTTAATGCATTTCGCTGCACGTTTAACATACAGCAGTCACCACAACACGACATGCTAGTAATTATTTAATTTAAAGATAACAGTTTACTACATGTACACAGTCACTTGAATAACCCACTTGTAAACAGCACAAATTCTAAGCAACTACATGTTGCTTCGTTCGATATTGGTTAACAAATGACTTGAGACTAGAGACTGCGTTGCCTTTTTATGATTCACTGTCATTTATAAAGTAAATAGTGTAAATAACAATTTCAGTATTTTTTTTTGTATGTCCATATGTGCGTGTATTTCTCTATGCTCGTATGTCCAGGAATAGGTAATAATTATGACATTGAAGAAAAAATTGCAATTGTAACGATTTTTTTTTTTTTTGGTTTTTCTGAGAATCTTGTACAATTTTAAAACTTTTAAAGTGTTTTATAAGTTCTATTAAATATAAAAAAAACTTATTGTTACAGTCGCTTATTTAAAAAGTAATAAATAATTAATTAACTTGCTTTTTTTATTGTTGTTATTGTTACTCATAAAGTAAATTTATTTTCTGGAAAGGGTGAGAACCACCATTTTTTTATTCAGCTTTTTTTTAAAAATTAGCATAGACACTTATACAGGGTGATTGATGGAACCCGTTCGTTAAAATATTTTTGACTTCCAGTTTAGTTAAAATTTTGAAATTTTTAGTGTAGTATTTTATCCTTTGAATGAGTCTGTGGTAATTTTTTCAAGATGGTGGCACTTCCGGTTATACCGGAAGTCGTTCCCAACTTCATTATTTTAAATGGCAACCTATATTTTTTATTTTACTTTTAAATAGGCCTTAAAATAAAAATAAGTTTGGTACAATTTTTATTTTTATATCTTAATAACATTTGAAGATATTAATTTTTTTCTGCGAAAATCGAGATTTTTGGTGCTTCCTTTCAGAGGCTGTAAC
>JASKGO010003404.1:0-45595 GCA_030556065.1 Holobus sp. GC000080 | reverse complement strand
CAAAGAAACTTTGTAAAGAAAGGAATACTTTTTCATTTCCTATCTTTTGAGTATGCGAAAAGCCGGAAAATTCACAGTTGAATTTTCCAACTTTCCTTTGAAATCGTAAAAATTGTCCGATTTTTCGACACCCGGATGTGTATCAGGAGTAAATAAATTGAAGGAGATAAATTGAAATTTGAATTCCCGCGCTATTCTCCAACCGAAATTTAATTTTCGCGCGCTCAGGAATTAAAAACTCAAAAAAATTCGAAACTTAACGAAATCGGAGATTAGTATCAGGAGTAAATAAGTTCGAGGAGATAAATTGAAATTTAAATTCCCGCGCTATTTCCAACCGAAATTTAACTTTCGCGCGCTCAGGAAAAAAAAATTCGAAACTTTATGAAATCGGGGATTTGTATTAGGAGCACATAAACGCGAGGAGTAGTATCAGGAGGAAACGATGCCAATAAGATTGCCTACGTTAATGTTCACAAACTGAATTAATTGCGGGGTGGTTAACGAAGCAAATCTGGTTGTCTACGATAAGGTCCACAAACTTAAATTAAATTCAAATTTAAATTCACTTTCTCTTTATTAAAAACTGTTTTAACGTTTGATAAAGTGTTTCTTTTGTTATAAATATTATTTATAGCAGTTGTTAGCTCTGAAAAGAGCTGATTAATGATGGTTATAGCTGAAACAACCCTAAAAAAGTAAACAAACGTTAAAACAACAAAGAAATTTTTATATTTGAATACATTGTGAAAATTTTAAACGGTTTTATCGTTTGATAAAGTGTTTCTTTTATTGTAATTTTGTATTAATTGATAGCTCTAAAAAGAGCTGTTTAAATACCTGTAAAATGCAATTAATGTTACAAAACAAAAAGAAACATAAATTGATAATTTTACATAAAAAAATTGCTTTTCAATGCATCTCAGCAATTATTCTAATAGTTAAGGTTTATTTTTACTAATTTTAGTAAATTTTAATTTGTTTTTAAAAGTAATAATCCAATAATTCCAATCATAAATAAAACCAAATTAAGGAGACATTTTCGCAGCTAAAATGTTTTAAACGTATCACTTGCAAGCAAAGAAAACAGCCAAGATCTCTTGTAGATTACCAAATGTGAGCAAACAACTACAGACACCACAAAATTTAAGAAACAGAATTAGACATAATATATAAAACAATTATTACATTTAATACCACCAAATACAATAGGAAAATGAATATAAATGAGTATTTATACACCCACACTTCATTAGATAAACGAATAGGGCGTTAAATGATATTTATTATTAACATTTAAAGTAAATGCGGCATAACTGTGTGGAAACAGAGGATGTCACGTATTTACACACCTATTGTCTTTGCCTTAGTAGGATTGAAGACACAATCGAAGGGTTCAGTAAACGTAAATCCTCAGTCTCGCGAGTTCGAACATTGCTAACTTTCAATTGCAAAGAGCACTGAAGAACAGTACGAAATGAGTTGCAAAAATAAGAAAGGTATGTAGGCAAGTAAAAGACACAATTAAACAGATAGCTAATAGTTTTTTTTTTTACTTTATACATTCAATAAGCCGCTTTGGTTCAAAAGATGAAGAAACATGTGATGTGCACTGCAAAGAATAAAAAAAGGTAAAATTTTCTGTAATAAAAATGTTTTAAATTTTACCCGAACAAAGAACAAAATAAGAAACAATAAAAACAACTAAAAATACAACAAATTAATAGCTCAATTAAGCTTTATATCTAAAAGTAATTAATCCGAAGACATTATCGACATATACAGAGGAAAGCAAAGAAAGAAATTAAAAGAGGAAGTACAGAAATGGTTTCGTTAAGTGCAAACAAGTTTCGAACTGACGAATTTAGCCCCGAGAAAAAAAGAGTTGCAAAAGAAAGCAGCAAAAGACTCCTTTGCACTACTCCCTTTGGAATCCTCCAAGAGAAATTGTTTAACGGCAAGGAAATTGACGCTTTTATGGATGGCAATTAAAAAATGACGCTAATACTGGTTTTTGACGAACGCCACTTTTTACAATCGTAAATTATGGGCAGAAACAATTAAAAACGGCAATAAGTCGTTACGCAAAATGTATGCACGAATGGAAAGTGTTGAATAAGAGATAAAAAAAAACGCAAGACATTAACTGCGAGCTCACATATCGAATTATCATGCATAATAACTTAATATGCAAACTATTGCAATAATTTTATTGACTTTCCAACAAGGTCGCGAGCAATTGTTATAGCGAGAGACGTTTTTTTGTAAACGGAGGCAGCGGCAAGTGGTCGGGCGCAAATGCACGTGAAAGTAGGGTTGATTGACTCTCACCTGAGAAGAGAATCTTAGCCGCGCCGCGATAAATTTTTCATTCTCCTCCGGTAGTAGCTCGTGGTGCGACGATTGTGAAGTTCAATGTGTGCTAATGTGGCATAAACAATTGCTAATGAAGCTGGGCGGAATGTATCACCCGGAGTCGCCCTTAGTGATTGCCGCCACTGGCTTGGGCTTCAGTGTCCTCGCAGGACTCTTCGGAGGAGTCGTCTACATAATTTCGCAAGGATTCCACAAACGCAAAAGGTATATTTTAGCATAATTTTGCTGTTCGGTGTATTTTCAGAGAACGCAATCAAGTGTTCAGGTAAATAATTAGGAAATTAGAACGCGCCTTTCAATTGTGATAACGAAAAGTAAATATTTGCTTTTGAAATTGCTAGTAAATAAACGTATGTTATGTAAATTTCCAAAGTATATGAAATGTACCTGTACAACAGGTGAAACTTAAAAAGTTAAACTCTTATAAGAGATGCGATTAATCAAGAATTCGGTCGGTTTTAATTAATGGCAACAGTTGGTCGACTTTTTTTGGAAAATTTCACACCCGAATTCCGTCCGTGGGACTCATTCAATTAACTGAATAATTACGAACAATCAAAGAAAACAATTGCACTTAGATGTTTATAGCTTAGATTTTTTTCCTGTAAATGGTCCGATCCTAAAAAAAAAACTTTCACTGCTGTTTTTTTCTTAACGTCTTGAGGCAGTTCTTAAACTAAATGAATTAATTAGTTTAATTCAAAATCAATGTTTATTTTAAACAACTTCATTCTAAGCCAAAAAGTAAAACGAAAGTGAATCGGTAAAATTCCGCTTTATATAGATATAGTTTTGGTTTTAGAAGAACAAAAAAATCAGGTCTGAGAACAAAAATAAAAGGCGCGGTTGTTTAAAATTTAAATGCAAAATGTTGAGCAGACCATAAATCAATGATGAAAGGACCTGCAAACAGAAAATATTTCACGCCTCATTGAACCCGGTGGCTCTTTATATGGAAGAGAAATTTCGCGAAGAAAAAGATGCCGACGATTACTTATTGTTGTAGATGCAGTTAATAAACAATTAGCAAAATATATGTTCTGCAAACTATTCGCAACCGGTCGAAAGGAAATTACCTTTCCAATAACATTTCCGAAGATTGCTAAATGTTTACCGTACACTATTCAAATAGATTCCTTTCTTCGTAACAGTGGAAGTCTTTAAAAAATCATTGAAAAATGTTAGCACACTTAAGAACCAAAAAAAGTGCTCATTACTTATGTGTATATAAGTAAAAACTGTAAAGCACAAGAAATATCAAATGGAAAAGCCATAAATTACGTTTTCTCTAATTCATCATTCGCGTGGAAATTAGAAAAGTATTCTTTGAAAAAAAAAATGTCAAAGGAAACTTTATTTACTAATGAGCATTGAACAGCTGTAGTTAGGTATTATTTTAAATAAAAAATTACTAAAAGAATTAAAATTTGTGATTTTTCAAAGCAAAAATATTTTACAATATGTAAATATTGTAAAAATGCATTCATTTGCAATTTTAAAACATAAATGATAAAACCATAAAAAGTGTTATGCAATAAAACAGTCTGTCATAAATGTTAATAACTTTACGAAACTGTTCTCAATAGAGATTTTTATGTTTAGCGTTTAATTAACAAGGTGATTAGTAGTCAAGGCAGTGAACCATTTTATTCAACAAAAAAAAAAATTTTTTTTAAAGCAGGTTTAGAGGTAAAGAAAGTCTGCAAAGAAGTAGGAAATTCTCAAATAAAATGAAAGAAAGAGGCTTAATGAATCCAATAAGTAGCAGGTGCGAAAAAATATTCGATTCAATTAAAATCAACAACAAAAAAAAACATCTTTTTCAATAAAAGTAATAACAAAAACAAACAAACGACTATATTCTAAAGGCAGAACATGAAAAATAGGAAATTATGTTCATATTACATGACCTTAATAAACCTAACCATCATCAATTAAGCCTCTTCTGCACGCACCGCTGAAATTTATTGCTTATTATTCGATTTGATGAGATTTAAAAAAATAAATATTTTTTTTAAAATCATTATACAATTCAATATAAACTATTAACTATAACGTATTTTTTTATTGCAAATTTTTCTTACGAAAAAATAAAAAATGTAAAAAGTAATTAAAAAATTCGTTGGATGGGCAGACTTTTTAACATTCAGTTGCGTTGCTGTTACCGGAACAAAGCTACAAAGAGACGTTCTGGTTCACCGGAATCCTCCATATTTCCTGGCGGAATTTTATTAGTCAACGTAAACAAGCAAAACTACTAAATTCGATCCAAAAAAGAACAAAACAATAATAAATTACTCTAAAAATAAATAAAAAAGCAATTAATTGAATTGCCTTTTTTGAGCTAATTACAGTTACCACTTTATTAAAGCATTAAAGCTACGAATAAGTACCTTTGTAAAAAGACAATAAAGAAAGTTATTATTAGATAAATTAAATTATGATTTACCGTTATAAAATAATGTAAAAAATATGGTGGCGATATATTGTCATTTTGCTCAATTCAGTGATGAGCTGAAATTTACGGTTAATAAGCACGCAAAACGCATCATTTCTGTTTTGGAAATTCATGTCTCTATGTGCGTGTGTTTAGAGTTCACCCACATATTATGTCTTTTTTACGTTACGATAGGTTTTTTTTAGTAGCGACATGTGGCCGGAACTGTTTCAGTCTTTCAGCGGTTACCAACACGGCAACTTTACAGCAACGGCTTTTAAAGTTAGTTAATTGGTTTTATAGTACTAAAAAAGTGTATTTTTCTTGCAAAAAGTGCTTTCTGTTTATAGTGAAAAGGTAATGACTTCATTTTATAATAAATGTTTCATAAACTGCGCAATTATTCTTACTGTTAGTATTTAAAAGCGGTGCATTTTATTATTATTTTAAATGTAAAAAATAATTTACTTAATAGTTATAATTTTTAATTTGCGGCTTAAATTTTATAAAGAACCAGTCCGAGTTTTAAAGTTTTTCAAATTAATTTTAAAAATAATTAATTCCAAAAACATAATTTTAAATTTATTTTATTTTTATTAATTAAAATGCTGTATCATGGGAAAATATATAAAAATTAAACTAATAACTCACAATATTTTTTTTATTAAAAAAATTGAACTAAAATTAAGGTCAGTTAATTAAAATTTAATTCCCAAAGCCTCAAGTATTTAAATTGAAAAAAATCGCTTTCTTATTGTTCTAAGTATAATTTATTTAATTTTCATTTAGCCATTGTACCTTTTTACCAAAAAAACATCTAAAAAACAACAATAATTTTGGTTTGGAAAAGAACTAAATTTGGAACAAAATTAATGTTAGTCGTTCGACAAATTCGGCGAAAGTAGCTTAATTACAGTCCCTAATAATCGTAAAATGAATGAAATAAAGCTAACAGAAATTTCCACATTGCAACAACATAATTATGCAATAGAAAAGACAATTAGAAACCCGCAGAACCGTTTCCAATACATTAAACAATAAACTCTTAATTAATTAATACACTATAAGCAATTTCTTACCTTTAACGATCATTACGGAACTGATAAAACCAATTAAAAAACCGTAGCAAATTTGAAACAAACAGAACACTAATTATTAACATTCACAATAAAATAAAAACATCAATTGGAATTGTGCTGTAAAATTATAAAAAGGCAGAGCAAGAATTAATTTATTAATACCAAACTGACAACAGAAGGGTACAGTGATTTTTCGATAACAGAAAAAAGAAAGAAATCACAAAACGAATCACATAGTTTAGTCAGCGTAATTTTCAAAGTACAAGTCGGCAGCTCTGCGGCGTTCTTGGAGCTCCTCCTCGAAGGTGAGAATCTTCAAGACGACCACTTCGAGCACGCAGATCATGAACATAGCCATGAAGACGTCCATATGGGTATCGACCGGTCTGGGAGTACCCGGTGGATAGTCGCCGATTGCAAAGAGACCATTGAAGGAGAAGAAGAACCACACAAACATTACTTTTTATAATCCAAAAATGGTGTCCTCGGCAGACACACTTTTCGAGCGTCAACCACCAATCAACCTGCCCTTATTTTTTGCAATTACTACTTGGCGGAATGCACATTTTGACTGTACGTCCGACTCGCTTGCACTTAACGGACGCACTAAAAGAACTTCGGAAAGTAAAAGTGAATTCGCTTTATGTAACGTGTATGGTAGTTAATTGAAAACTTTCTCGTCTTGGGTGCGCAGGAAAATATTATATCAGAGGTTGCATCATATACGTGTCCCAAATGCACCCATCAATGCTGAGATTGTGCACCGACAATCAATTTTTGTTTCTAAAATGTGCAATTGTTTGAAATATTAATTATATGTTTGCAGGTGCGCTAATGGTACTTGCAACAATTGCGGTGCGAAATTAGATGAGGAGCCGAAGGAAATAAAGACGGCCGTTTGTGTGAAATGCAATCGAAGGTATTGCAGCCGGAGCAGTTGCATTAAAAAACTGCAGTTGGAGCAATGGATTTGCAATCATTGTCAGCCGGTTTCCTGGTTCTCGGGATTATCCAAGTTTTTGCCACTTAATCAAACAGGTTTTTGCTTTTCTTTTGTTTGTTTAAATGCTTCCTAAAGTTTTTGTTATAAGACAATTTAGAAATTGAAATTTTACACAGCTGGATTAGAATTATATTCAATAAAAATTTATTTGTTTTAATATTTATTAAAAATATATAATTACTGAATTTAATTTAAAAATTATTGATTAAAACAGATTATAATTGAAATTTAAAAAAACCTGGAATTAAAATAATTTTTTAATAAAAAAATTATTGCTAAATTCAATTTATAAATTATTGATATAAGAAATCAACTTTAAATTTCATAATAAAAACTTTAAATTAAAATAATTGATACAACAAATTAAATTGACACATAATCAAAAAGATTTTTTTCAGTTTCGTTTGACTGTTTCGATATGTTTTAAAACTTCCGAACATAAATCACGAAAAAAAATATTAATAAATTATCCGAGATAAAAAAAAACCCTAATTAAAAACAATTGAAAATTAAAATTACTATTTAAATAAAATTACTAATTAATTTAATAAAGAAAATATTTCCACTTAATAAAACAGGTTTTTACTTTTCTTTTGATTGCTTTAAGAATTATTAATCATTTTATAACCAAAATTTATATAAAACTTTAAACATTTTAAATCTTACAAAAACAATCTAAAACTTGAATTTTCAAAGGCTGCAATTATTGAATTTAAAAAAAAAATGTTCGTCGGTAGTTCGCCATGAAAATATGACCGAAGCACAAGGGTCAACCTCGGAAGAAAAAGAGAAGCGGCAAGAAATTCGAGATTTCATTGAAAAACTTGTGGAAGCCCTTCTTGGAGGAGACCTAGACAACGTCAGCGTCAAACGGATATATGAAGACCCTAAATGTAAGTCACCAGACACAAAACGGAAAATAAAATTTAAATTTCTAAACCAAAAAAGTAAAATAATTGATGTGCTTACGCTGCTTAACTAATAACTAACAACCTTGACTTACAGATGAAGATATTTTTTCAAGGTACCACAGTAGCTTAAGTGCCGCTTTATCAGAATTGGGATCAGCCCTTCATGTTGCCATTGCCAGTAAGTGGTGTAAGTGAAAATTTTATTAAATTAAAAAACAAAAGAGAAGCAAAAAATGCAAAATCAAGGCGAATTAATTAAAATACGAAACAATACTAGAAATGCAAAACTAACAGAATGAAAAAATAGTTGCTGTCTCATCTTTTATTGAAATATGAAATTCATTGCAAACTGGTCTTTGGGTCAAGCTTATTGCGTCTGCTGTCCATCCATGTCTAACAAACTGTTACATTTTATTTATGTGTGTACAAAGGGCTGCTTATTAATTACGCTATAGTTGTTCAATTATAATGGCATGAAATTGGGCAATTAATTGCCGTTTTTCCAATGGCGAATAATTAATTTCGGCCGACCTTGATTGTTTACCTGTTCGCACCTTGACCATCTTATCTAGACACAAACAGAAAAACAATAAAATAAAAAAAACGCAGGCAGAAAAAGTTCGATTGCGGCGGCGAAAAAGTTTAGTTCAGAGTGCGAACTTGAGCCAGTCGAATGCAAAATGCAATTATTGTAGTTTGTAATCATAATCAATACTGTGCAGAAAGCAAAGCGCGACGACTTCCTCTGTTTTATTTTATTTACGCGAAGAACAAATAATCCAAGTAATTATTTGCATAAGATAAAAGTGCGCACATTAAGGCAGTTTAAAATAAAACCGACAAATAATACTTTGCAGTCTCCTCCGCTTTGCATAAAAATTGCGAATTATATGTCGCTAAAGTTAATGAGCAGTTTGTAGAAGCAGCAAAGGTATATTTTGTGCACTTAAGTGATAGTTTTTTTCCAACCGAAATTCCATTAATTAAAAATTCACGTGCGCGACTTTTATCAAGGGAATTTTAACAATTGTTTTTCCAAAGGTGGGATCGTAGATAAAGGCAGTACTTTGAGTCAGTTTTCCAGCAGTTTTAAACTGTTTTGTGCGTTTATATTATAGTATTAGATAAGAGAAATGAGCCGGTGCACACACAAAGTGTGTCGAAATTAATTGCGCTAATCTGTGCGCCCATTCAATTGGTACTGTGTTCGAATATACAGAGAGAACCGGCAATTAAAATCTTCCGCCGCGTAAGCAAATTGGGATTCTGCACGGAGAGAAAAAAGGGCATATTATAGAAGCGTTATCGGCGACTACTTTCATTCTATCGCGCGAATTTCAACAACGCGGTTCTGGCTAATAATAATTAACAATCGTGCGCGGCAATCGTCTTCTCGTGATTGATTATTATCTACAAGCAAGTTATGTGTTCCTAATACAACTAATTGCATTTTGACTATTGTAGTTTATACCTTCGGCTGTGACTCAAACGCTACAAACAACACAAAACAAAATGATATTCGAACTTTTGATTTACGTAATTGCAACTGTTTGGATTCTGTTTTCGTTTTTTCTATACGGTTGGCAGTATTTTGTAGAAGTTGTTTTAGGTACATAAAAAACATTCCAAATTCCTTTTAACTTCATTTTAAATAAAAAAAAACATAAAACAAAATTGCAGATTTGCCAATATCAGGGGAATCTCCATGTACAGCGCACGCATCGCTGAAGACTTTGATTCAGAAGTTTATACGCGAAGCTGCCGAACTTCCGAAATTGGAAACAGCCTCTCCAAATCCGGAAGAAAGTACCAGCCATTCCAATGTGGATAAAACTTACGAAGATTTGCTAGCAACAGCAATAATTAACAAGGTAATTACGTGCTTCGTTTAATTAAGGACGCAAAATTCCATATTTAAAGTGTAATTAAGTTAATAAGTATTATTGGTTAATGGTTATTAAGCAAGCAATGGAGGAGTAGCAAAAACAGAGACATTTCAGAGATTAACAAAATATCCTTAGCTGGCGCAAATTCAGAAAGGCTTCCTTTGCGTATATAAGTAGAAAACATGCGGCGAGTAATTGAATTTAGTCATGGCTTTGGTTCTGTCGATAGCAACCCCTAGAAAAGTTTTATTATAATTTTTCCGCTCGCACAAATATCGAAATAATTTTTGCTATTTCAGGTAGTACAAAATTATCAAGAAAATAAACCGTTAGCTACCAGCAGCAGAAGTTCCTCCTCGCTTTCCAAAAGAGGAGAATGTTTTCTGGGACAACGGAATTTGGATGGATTGGAAGACGCAAGCATTTCAAGTTTGGAAGATTTTCCTTCTTATACCAAATATGTTGACCCCACGTCCCTTACGGTTTGTTAACATTTATTTAATTAACAAAAATTAACAAACAAACAAAAAACATTAATTTATTACAAAAAATTATAAATAAGTAAAAAAAAATGAATAATTAATTGCAGATACATAAAAGTATCGAAGAGGTTACCACATCAGAAGACGAAGAAGAAGTAGACGCCAAATCCATTCGACAGAACGATTGGCAGGAGAATTGGTACTTGCGGAAACGGAAGTTCGGCAACAATTCCAATGGAACGCAATCGCCGGTTCCGGTGCCTATGTTAGTCCCGAATCCGGCCGCAGATGCGAAAGTTTTGATAGGCGATCGAGATGCTGAAGACACTACCGATTTATCGGATGTAAATTCAGATTACGAGGATTCAGCTGAACCAACCAGTTTAAATGCCGTTATTGTCAATTCAAAAACTTTGATCGGCGGCAAAAATCCTTTGGATAGTTTAGCAGTTCCGCAAGAAACCATCAGTGAGGATGGTAGTACCGATGCATCTGATCTTATTCAGGAAAAAGATGACATTGTTAAAGCGTTCAACAGCATCCATGAAAACGAAGATAATGTTGATTTGGTAGAAAGTACCAATAGAGTTTTGATTGAAAAAAATTCAAAAGATGAAGAATTGATGTCGCTGGAGAGTAATACGGAAAAAGATTCGGAATATACGGAAAAGTACGCAACACTGCCGAAAAAAATACAGAAGAATCCAACGCCGGCTCCAAGGTAAATAATTAATTAATTAGTAATTAATTTGTTATGATTGAAGTGGATGCATTTGCATAATGTAATAATGTAAATTTACAGGCAATCTAAAATATCCGATTACGATTTTTACAAAGAACATTTGCTCAGCGAACCAAGCAAAACGGATAATGGCGACAGTGGAGTCACTTCAGATGAAGATGAAAAGCAAAAGATTTTCAAAGGTAATTACTTTTTTTTTAATTACTTTTATTTACAGTAATTCAAAACAAATCAGTTTAAACAATATAATTTTAATTTCTGAATTCTCAGAATGAAATCTAATTTTATTTTTAAATTTCGCGCGCTTAAAATAAAAAAATAACTACGCGCGAAATCCAAAAGTTTTGATACATGTTGGAAAAAATTGCAGGCACATACAGTGAACGCGAAAAAGAAAAATGGAATCATGGGGTTGAACTGAACAACAATCCTTATTCGAAATCAAATTTAGAAAGCAGATTAAGCAACAGATCTTCCTCGAGCAGTCTTAATTCGTAAGTATTGAAATTAACAAAAATTGTCTTTAAAAACTAAAAAACAAAACCATATACAGATTTAGCACAGATTTCTGCATAAAAACATCCGCGAATCCTGCCGGAGGACCAAAACGCGACTTTGAGGTGAGTGACTATAAAACCTTAGAGTATTTCGAAAAGATGTGCACCTATGACAGTCTGCCGAGGACATTGTTCAAAGCAAAAAACTCTAGTAACCACTTTGCGAAGAACCCGCTCCTGCATTTCAGCAATCCGGAAAGCGAAAATTCAGTTCCTTAAGCGTCACACTGCATGCGTTTTACTGCATTATGTGTCTTGAGTATTGTTATTATTGTATGTTAATAATAAAATAAAATGTTATATGGTCTATTAGCGCACCCAAACGATGTTTCTTTAACAGAGCATTAACAAAAAAAATAAGTCAAACAAAAAAAAAATTGGGTAAGTTCAAGCTGTAACCAAAAGCTCTAAACACTTTTTTTCTTTTATTTTCTTATTATTTGCACGCAAAACAGCAAAACAATACACAACACAATATTAATCCATTTTCTAGTATTACAATATTAATAATACTCAACAAAGCTTTTTTTCCACGAATTATTAACATTAATTAATTAAACAATGAAATTAAATTATTAACTACAAAGAATTACTGTTGTAGGTTGCCGAAAGTAGTGAAAACTCCAAACAAAACGAAGAAAATGTATTTACAGCCACCCCGGCTCTTGTAAATGCCGATGAAGAAGAATTTTCATTGGAAACGGCAAAGTGGGACCTTTCAAGCGAATCTGACTGCAGCATTGAACGTACTTACAATGTAAATACGGGCACAGTGATTAAAAAAGCAGCAACAGATAAAGAAAATATCGAAGGAATCAAATATGCCGCACAGGAATTCGACGAGAATCAAAACGATTTAGAGAAAAATTTCCTATCTGATTTTATCGACACGGAAAAGAAAATCGTGTCGTCCCCTTTACC
Source organism: Holobus sp. GC000080 (assembly GCA_030556065.1). Classification (NCBI taxonomy): domain Eukaryota; kingdom Metazoa; phylum Arthropoda; class Insecta; order Coleoptera; family Staphylinidae; genus Holobus; species Holobus sp. GC000080. The sequence continues at coordinate 33,201 of JASKGO010003404.1, read as the reverse complement.
AAATCATTTCCAAATTTTAACAGATATTGCTAACGAAAACCCGGCGCAATACGACAACGATCCAATAAGTCCGCCGGCGGAATTCAAATCGTTGAATTCTCTAACGATAGAAACAACAGATGAAACTAATAAAAATGCTAAAGTAATTGCGCAAATGGAAATCAACGATCAAGGCAAAACGGTTAGCGATGAAATTGAGCGCGAAATTGCTAACTTGAAGGAGAAAAAAGTCGTTAAAAACTTATTGGAAGTGTATCCTTATGTCGTCGAACAAAACGCAAACAACAAATCAATTGAACAAATACCTGTTTATAATGGCAATGCTTACGAAAGCGAAAACAACATTGAAATTGTTGAAACTAGTCGCGAGGTGCCATCGGTAAAGGAAATCAAAGAAATTTTTAATGCTGTAATGTTTTATTACTTTTTTTTTGTGCCACCATTAATAGAATCATTGAATATTTTAGGATTCTTCTTACAAACCGGAAGTTTATAGTCTCACAGCCAGAAGTATTCCAATTCACGTGCGAGAAGTTTTAAAACAGGAGGCAAATTTGCAAGAAAATATCACAGTGGAAATAAATTCGGAACCGTCGCCGGAGTTTCCGAAAGCGAAGAGTAAAATTGAATTTTTCGAAAGCATCGCTAGAAATTGAAAAAAGTGGATGGCATTCCCAGAAAGAACCAAAAATTTAAAGTTCAAATTATTTATATAATATATTCACAAAATAAATATTTCAAGATAATTATATTTTAAGAAAAGTGTATTCCTTCACTATTAAACGCAAAAAGCAATCTAAAATAAAATACAATTAGTAAAAATCTAAAAAAAAAAAAAAATACTTACGCTATAAAATCATCAAAATCCATAGTTCTTGCGCGTTTCAGTCCAGCTTCGGCTTTTGTTAAAACCTGATCAATTTTTTTTTTAATATCGAAATCTTTAGGAACTTCCTCATTGTGTACACTGCAGTGCAATCTAAAATTTTTTTCAAGAGCCGTCAACACGGACGTTTGTTTGAAAGCACTGGATAATGTTTTATTTTTCCGCGTAAAAGCTATCCTAGTTAAACCGTCCCATTCTGTGTAGGGAATCGGAGGCGGCGGATTTCTCGGTTCTATTCTCACAACCGATGATTCTACTTTCGGCGGAGGCCTAAAGTTATTCTTTCCAACTTTCATTAGCATGTCTACTCTTGCCAGCAACTGAGTATTAACTGAAAGTCTGCAATATAATTTATCGCCCGGTTTAGCAACCAATCTCTGGGCAAATTCCCTTTGAAACATCAATACAGCGCAACGGAAAACCGGTCTATGTAGTAACAATTTGAAAACCAAAGGGGAAGATATTTTGTAGGGTACATTGGCAACACATAAGTCAAAAAAGGGTAATTCGGTTTTTAGACAATCACCAACCATAATTTGCAGCTTTTGCTGATAGTGTGTGCCTTGGACTCTCTTTTGCAACTCAGCTACCAGACTAAAATTGTTTTGTTTTAAACTATATTATGGAATTATTATTTTCAAGTGAAATACCGCGTATCAATTTCACAAGCCACAACTTTCTTCGCTTGTTCTAATAACTTCATAGTCATATTACCAGTACCTGGACCAATTTCAAGAACAACATCTGTAGGCCTCAAGGCAGCCTTTTCAATCATTGAAGTAATGATCATAGGGTTTTTCAGTATGTGCTGACCAAAACCTTTGTTGAACATTATACCTATGCAAAGCAGAATTATAAAAACGTACTTTTTTCCTTTTAAGATATATTACCTTGTTTGGCCACTTCATTGTGGATTCGGGACTTCTTTTCTGCTTTCACTTTCGGCATTTTTGCTTATTTAAAGCAGTTAATTAATTAATAATCAATAATTAAAGTCAGAGCAGAGCACTTTGCACGTGTTACTGTTGTTGTTTTTTTCAGGTTATGTATCTAAAAAGATGTTAGGCAAATCAATATACATCAGGCGGGAAATTTAAAATTTTAAAGAAAAATGTAACTGCTAAAAATGTTTGAAACAATATAAACTATGTTAAAAAAGAAACGTATAAAACTTGAAAATGTTTAAAAACATTAAAAATTAATTAAAAGCCAAAAACCCTAATAAAATTCAAAAATTTATCGAAATATTCAGAAAAAAAAAAAAAAAAAAAAAAAGGGGGTCATAAAAATTGATTTTTATTTGTCCATTTAGAAGAGAACAAACTTAAAACCGTCTGCTGCAATTAAAAATAAAAAATAAAAACAAAAGTCGAGAGCCCTAAGAGACCTAATGCCCAGACACAAATATAAAGTGCTTATAAAGAGCGCGCAAAATGAAACAGCGGGCAAAAATAAAAAAAGAAAAAAGAAAAAACGGCCCACACGGGACATGGACATGTTTTCAATTTCATTATAATATGACATGGAAACGAGTTTTATGCACGCGATCCTCGAAATATATTTATGCAATCTGAAATTCGCATGCAGATTCAGCTGCACATCAATTTCTTTCACAAGAATAAATACAAAAAAAAGTAAAGAAAAATAAATAATATAAAAAAAATTGAACACGAAAAATGTTTATTTGCGAAGTGGACTTTCAAATGGCCGTAAAAGCGGTTGTGTGCCGCAAAAGTTTCTAATTTTGTTTTTTCAAGAGAAGCAAATAAATCTCGAAAAGAAGTTCGCGTAAATATAAGCGCGCTAGAAATTTTTGCTGTAAATATCATTTTTTATATTTGGCAGAAGAGATCCGCTTAGGTCTATTGATTTGTGGGTCGAAAATGTTTACCTTAATTAACCGTCTACTTTTTTTTGCCAATAATAATAATTTCTATTTAAATATTTAGTTACGGAAATTTATTGGTTCCGAATTTTGAAATGTTAAAATTTGGCCATTCGGTATGGATTTGTTACAAAAAATACTGCGGGAATATATTACGAAACTTGCAACAAGAGATTATAGTTGTACATAATAATATTATTATTATTATGAAAGTTGCTTCATGATAATAATAATTACAATACATAAATAACTGTTCACTGTTGCTATTATTTATTACAAGAGCTTCAGGTTGCTTGCTGGTACCAGCTGAGATGGCCATGTAAAAGGATTCCTTGTCGAGTCCAGGTCTTGTCAATTATGTATCTTATTTACAACAAACGCCAAGAAACTTTTTTAAAGTATATGTAAAAAGAAAAACAAAAGAACTTTAAATTAAGACCGGTCACTTTACAGGTATCCTTTTCAGTTATAAAACGTTTAAAATATGGACCAGACTTAAACATTTTTATAGTTTTATCATTTTTATATTTAATTCTAAAGAAAAAATTAAACTAAAAATTCGAAAATGACTAATGACTAGTTTAGAAAATACAATTGATAAGTCAGAAAAATAATAAATGAGTTTAAAAAGTAGCATAGAGATTCTCGGTGAATGTATTCGATATTTTCGAGAGAGTAATCTGTTTCTTCTATCGGATTTTTAATAGCCGCATTTCGTAGAAAAATTATTATCGATGTAGATTTTAAAACCGTAACTGTTAATAACTGTTAAAGAGTCCTTGACCCTGAGCAGGATTGCAGGAGTCTCTTTGTGCGGTAAGAGATCGCTGGACCGGAGCAGAAGAGGCAAATGTGGCCGCCTATGGGGACAATGGTAAATGGAAAGTGGGCAGGCTCATCGAGAACCCGCTCTTCGGCGGAGAACATGGTAAATCTATCTATTAAATTCGAAGACGGCGCGTATAAAACCGGCGACAAGAGTTCAATAACTCTAGTTTGTAACTTGCATCGCGATGAAGTTGTTGGTGTTCGTAGTGGCCGTCATTGCCGCCATCGATGCGGCCTCCATATACCAGAAGAGTGCCGACATTCCCGTCCAGGTCGTTTACGACAAGCCCGAAAGCGTGAGGAATCTCGAAGACAAGCCCCAAGCCGAACCACTGGTAGCCACCATCGTCGAAGAGGAAAAGAAACCCGTTGAGCCGGTGGAAAAAGACACCGAAGAGGTTCTCCAAAAGGAGGAGACCAAAGTTAAGGTAGCACAGGCTTTGAAAAATTTGGACGAAAAACAGCAGTTGTCTCAGGACGAAATTCAGAATGCGGAGAAAAATTTACCTGTGGCTTCCGATCAAACCGATCAAACCGTCAAAATTGTTACCCCTGATTTGAGTGCTCCTATTGTGGCTACGGAAGAAGCTGTGATTCAACCAAGTCCTGAAATTTCCGAACCGAACATCGACGACATTTACGACAAAATTCAAGAGATCATTCTCAATGGCGCCAAGAAGATTCAAGCGGATTTCGAAGCTCTTCCCGAAGATGCAAAGGACAAGCAAGAAGTTCTCGAAAAAGTCAATTCCACTTTGGAGGGATTTTTAGATTCCACCAAGAAGTTAATAGAGTTGAAAGCAGTGCAGACTTTAAAGCAGCAAACCACCCCGTCAATTCCAAATCCCCAGAACATATTCCAACAAATCATGCAATCCTTCCAAACATTTTCGAGCAATTTGTTCTCAGGTTTGAACCCGGGCAACCAAAACGATGGTACGACTCCTGCATCAGGATCCGGACCCTCGTTCCCTAATCCTATTCAAATGGCCCAAAATGCCTTCAGCCAATTGCAAAACAACCTTAGCGGTCTTTTCGGCTTGCGTCCACCGAATTCTCAAAGCGATGAACAATCAGGTCAACAAGGCGCTAATCCTTTCCAACAAATCGGACAACAAATCCAGCAAACTTTCAATAACATTTTCCGTCCGAGTTCCACCAACGCTCCGGGTTCCCAAGGCGACGATCCTACCACTGCCGCTCCCCAAAACCCATTGGGTTTCATCCAGACTGCCTTCCAGAATGTGGGCAATATATTTCAACCTAGCACAGCCGCTCCCGGCACCCAGAGCGAAGAAGCCACAACCCAAGGAGGTCCCTTATCGTTCTTCCAGAACGCTGGCCAGAATGTAATTAACGCTATACAAAACGGACCGTTTGGAACCTCTACTCAAAATCCCGCACAGAGTGCTGTTACTGGTGCCCAAAATGCGGCCAGCAGTGCCCAACAAGCCATCGGACAACAAAGCGGTACCGATTCGACCGGTAATCCCATTGCTCAACAAGGACAACAGATCCAGGAGCAAATTCAACAAGCCATCAGCAGCTCTAATGTTCCCGGAGCTGAGCAAATCCAAGGTGCTGCTACTCAGATCCAGCAAGCAATCAACGGTCAGCAATCAGGATCAGGATCTTCGCAGCCAGGGCAACAGATCCAAGAGCAAATTCAGCAAGCTGCTTCTCAGATCCAGCAAGCAATTAACAGTCAGCAATCGGGATCAGGATCTTCGCAACAAGGACAACAGATCCAGGAGCAAATTCAGCAAGCTGCTTCTCAGATCCAGCAATCTATCAATAATCAATCAGGAGCTTCAGGATCTTCTAAGGATAATGCTGAGGAAAAACCTGAGGTTCCTACCGAAATTAAAGAAGACGAGCCGAAAAAGCCCGTAAGCGAAAACGAAGTTGCTGTGAGTATACAAAAATAATGATTGGGAAAAAAATATTAATTTAATTTGTTTTTTTGTTTTGGTAGACCCAAGAAGAAGAAGCTGAGGCACCAGCCAAACCGGAATTGGAAGAGAAGAAAGAGTGATAACCGTCTTTTTTAATTATTTTTTTTCCTTTACGTTTAGATACTCATCGCATTTTTTTGTAATTTATTCGATCATTAATTAGTAGGTCACTATTTATTTGCATAAGAGTCACGAAAATGAACTAATCATTAAACAAATCATTGTTATCTTGATGTATGTGTTCACTATGATGTATTTTAATAACGAATAAAGTACACTTATATTCCAATCAGCTTATAGTATTCAATGCGGCGATTTTTGCGAATCGAGTTCAACTATTTTCAGCGTCTTAATTGGGTGTACTAATTAGTAGAGGATCGTTCGCGAACAATGCGGTATTCTCAGTTCTAATTTAGCGATGGCTCGAGGAACGTGTTTGTGACCCCGATGATCAAATGGCAATCGAAATCCATTTGAAGAGATTGGACAGCACGCCCTGGGGCTTCCGTTTGGCCGGCGGCGCCGATTGCGATGCACCCCTCACCGCCATTAAAGTATATTAATTACATTTGCAATTGCAATCCCTAAAAGTGGCCACTAATTACGCTGTTGCAGGTGAACGAATGCAGTATCGCCGACAGAGCCGGCCTCAAAGTGGGCGACGTTCTAATAAAAATTAACGATGCCGATATAACAGGATTAGCACATTTAAAGGCGCACGATATTATCTTAGCTGCAGGACAAGAATTTACCATTAGCGTGGTCAGGTAATTTTTTACCATTAATCGCCTTCGTGTGCGACTTTTTAAGTGTGTGCTTTTAGAGGTCAGTTGTCGGAAATTCAATCGGCACTAATAGCTGTAAGTTGCTGATTGTCTTAATTGCTTTGAATGCAAATTTAAATTGTGTTTTTTTATATGTGGGAAAAGAACGCTAATGACGATGAAAATACTACGGAGGAAAATGAAGACGAAGAGTGTGAAAAAGTTCCTTTGCCTAAGCATGACTTGAATTTAACAGATGAAGAAATTCAGAGTATTTTAGGAATTGAAATTATTCCTAAAGTATCGGAAGAAATAGTGAATGTTGAAAAAGAGGAAGAAAATATAGAAATTCCGAAAAAAATTATAGAACCATCTGAAACTTTAAAAGTTATTATGGAACCCGAAACAAAAACTCCCGAGCCGAAATGGTCAACCTTTTTGCAAAAACCCAAAGGAGCACCTTTAAAAATTAACGAAAAACCAAAGGTTTTATTAACTTGTAAACTGAAAGTATTTTAATTAAATTATTTCATTTATTATTTGTTTAGAGTACATATAAAGTGAAAATAAGAACGAAAAAAGAACTAGAAGCTGAAAAAGCGGCAAAAGTAAGTTGAAATATTTAAATTTTCAAAAACTAACGGAAAAAATTGCAGAAAGCAAAACTCTTGGAAGCTCAAAAATTAGAAGCGGAACAAAAAGAACGGAAAATTCAAATGAACGGAACCAAAGAGGAAGAACAAACTGAAGAGGACGAAGAAGAGTCCTTGGGACATTTAAGCGATGGCACTCCATCAGTTTCTTTTTCCAATAGCGATGGAATTACTGAAGAAACAATCAGTATTTCTGAAAGTGGAACGGAACCCACTCTTTCATGTACTATTAAATAATTAACAAAAATCAAAATTTATTAATTTTGTTATAGTTACGCCTACGATTAACTCATTAGAAGCCAAAGTGGACAATGTGCAAGCAACATTAAATAATTTAAGCATCCTACCGCAAAATTTGCAAGGAACACTGAACAAAATAGCAAGTCAGTTAAAGAAGATCATAAAAATTATCAAACCGTCTAAAAACGGAAATGGAAAGGCAAACGAGGAAGAAGGTTGTGAAACCAGCTTGGATGGAATATCGAACTTGACCGTAAGTATTTTAATTTCGAATCAACTATAATTAAATGCACCTGTATTGGATATGGCATTTTGACAAAAATTTCTAACGTTTATCACTTGTAGGACTCGGAAAACGAAGAAGTTAGTCCTGATTCAGAAATGTCCGAACGAACACCTTCCATTGAAGGTACTCACATTCAACAATCCCAAAAATCCTTTCTTTTTAATATCTATTTTTTTTTTATAGGAACCGAAAAAACGTTAAGTTTTACGGACGCGGACTGTGACAAAACAGATTACGAAGTGTCTGAAATGCACGAGCTAGTGGAAGGACAAGAAGAAGAAGACGAAGCCCTAAAGGAGCAACAGAAGACCGACAAAAAAGAAAAAGTAAGTATCGTTTGTACATTTTAATTGTCCGCAATTGAATTGATTCCAAATTGGATGAGCACCAAAACACGTGCAGGGATTATTGGGCAGTCTTAGCAGCCAGCATCGGCAGGCAGGAAAGGAGTTGTGTAACGGTAGTTGTTTCAGGACGTTGTTCCATTGACGCCAATGGAAAGGCCGATTATCCTTCCCGGCGGCAGGAAATGGTCGGCCGCCGAAGACGCAATCAGATCGGTGCGAACACCAAAATTAAGCGACGACAAAATCGATCAAACTATAAGTTCTTATTATGAAGTTGTTCAGGGCAAAACCGTCGGGTACGGCACTATTTTTTTATGGTCTCTTTTTCTTGCAGGTCCAGCACTGGAACGAAATCTGGCCGTGGACACGAGTCACCAATCCGGTGTATAGGTACAGTGAAGTCATTAACCAAATTAGGCCCACCATTAATACTGTCAATTGAATATTCGTTTCTTTTTTTTTCTTATTTTCTTTTGCAAATAATTGATAAATAAATAAAGTGTGTGTGTGTTGCGTGCCGCGTTTCTTATGATTTTAGTCACTTTTCAGAGAATCCAATTGTTGTTTGGTGCCCAGCAAGGTAATAGATAGCAAAAAGTAAGCAAAAAATATTATTTTTTAAGTATTTTTCATGCAATTTCCTATAAAACATTCAATGTTTTCATTATTAACACCCAAATAGTAGCCAAATAAAAAAGATAGTGAAAGCTCATTTAATATGAATTGCAAGGGTAAGGATAAATTTTATTATCATTTACGTGTAAGGGTTGATTGGCGTTTTTATTTAGTGTAGATTAATATTGCAGAATAAATTTTCTTAAATACCAGCCGCCCCCGAAACCGATGGACCATTTGCAAAAGTCGGAAGTTTACAAGATGATTCATGAGATGGAACCGCCACCAAAGGGCATAAAAGCTAGGCAGGAAATTGTTTTAGCTGAACAGGATTACGTTCCGGTAAATTAAATTATCGATTTCCAATAAAAAAAAATATTAATAATTTACTTGCGCTTTTTCAGACTACTCAAGGAGCTTAAAATTTACATTTTAAGCTAATTATTATTGATTATTCTTTAATATTTTTGTAAAATTTAAGTCAGCTTATTTTAAGATTGATGTTTAGTTCTTCTTTGAATGCAATAAATGTTTTTGCGCAAAATTTATGGAATTTTTAATTTATCATTTAATTTGCACTTAACAAGCGGATTCTTAAAAGTTTAGCCGAAATCTCTCTAATTGAACTTTTAAACACTTACCAAAACAATTATACACTATTTATTCGCTAGTATTTTGCAGCACTGGATGACAAATAAATAAATAAAACCAAGTTGTAAAAGTTGCCTACAGACATTTAATAAATTTCATTTAAAAATAAAACTACAAAAGGCTAACAAGTTTCGTTCAAGGTTTAAATAATAAAACATACGATTAATCCAAGTGGCTATCATTGTTCGGCGTTACAGTTGGACACAGCAACAAAAATGTCGATCGTTTTAACTCTAATCTTAGTGCTTATTTTATTCCTACTCGTGAAATTAATTAAATCAATTATAAAACTGCAAGAAAAATTAAGCGGTTTCGTTCGTCCTCCAGGACACTGGTTGTGGTCGCACGCAGCGGAATTCAGCTCCACTACAAGTGAGCAATACAAACGTTTTGTCTTTAATATATTTTTGTTGAAAAAAAAAACAATATCCGTTTTATTTGCAGCAATCATACCGAATTTGAAAAAGTTCTCAGATCAATATGGAGGAATGATAAGGTTTGATTTATGCTATTGTTTCCCTTTCCTGCTTATAAGCGACGTAAAGTTCCTGGAATCATTACTGTCGTCTTCGAAACTGATCGAAAAATCCGACGATTATGAATTTTTGAAAAACTGGTTGGGAACTGGATTGCTAACGAGTTCCCCCGAAAAATGGCACAAAACAAGAAAGATGTTAACGCCAGCTTTCCATTTTCAAATTCTGGAACAATTTGTGGACCATTTCGAAGACCCAACGAAAATCTTGCTGCAAAAATTAGACAAAAAAATTGGCCAAGAATTTGATATCTACCCAATCATGTCAAGTTTCACCTTAGATATGATTTGCGAAACTTCCATGGGAATCAAAGTGAATGCACAACTGCACGAAAAATCAGATTATGTAAATAGTGTCAAAGAATTGGCTAGGATCTCTTCAGAAAGAGGATTTACTGCTTTGAAACAAATTGAATTCTTTTACATGTTAAGCAGAGATTATAGAAAAGAACAGAAGGCATTAAAAGTAGTACATGGATTTACATCAGATGTTATAATGTCCAGAAGAGAAGAACTCCTACATACTAAACGTGAAATCAGCCAAGAATCGGAAAATTCGGAAAATTTTAGTAGTAAGAAAAAACGACTCGCATTTTTGGATTTAATGCTCGCGTCCACAATTGACGGAAGATCATTAACCGATGAAGAAATTCAACATGAAGTTAACACATTTATGTTTGCTGTAAATGCATTTTTGCACTCTAATTCACAATGAAAGTAATTTTGCAATAAATTTTTAGGGACACGATACAACAGCAACTGCTCTAACATTCATACTTTATTGTTTATCAAATAATTTGGAAATTCAAGAAAAAGTTTTCGAAGAAGTCATGAAAATTTTCAATAAAAACCAAAAGTTTACCATGGAGAGTTTGCACGAAATGAAGTACTTGGAAATGGTTATTAAAGAATCCCTAAGATTGTATCCACCCGCACCAATGGTTGCACGAAGAGTATTAAAAGATGAGATTATTGGTAAACAAAAATTTTCATTTATAGATTTTTTAAACAAATCAATAAAATTAAATTAATTATAAATGAAAACAAATTAATAAAATTGATTTCAGATGGAGTTACATTACCTCCAGGAGTAGCAATTGGTATTTGGATTTACGGACTGCATAGGGATCCAAAAATTTACCCGGGCCCCGAAAAATTCGATCCGGAAAGGTTCACGCCAGCCAATCAAGCCAAGAGAAGTCCTTATAGTTACATTCCTTTTAGTGCTGGTCCTCGTAATTGCATTGGTAATCTTATTTTTAATTTATTTACATTTAATTTTTATTTTCTCATTTTATTTTATATTTTGTTAATGATATTTTACGAAAATATTTCAGGTCAAAAGTTTGCCATGTTGGAAATGAAATATACTTTAGCGCAATTGGTTTTGAAGTATATAATTAATCCAGTTATAGATCAAAAAGTAGTATTGAGCCAAGAAGTCGTAATGAAATCTAAAAATGGTATTAAAATTAAATTGGAAGCCAGAACTTAAATTAAAGTTTTCGCCAACTGCGAATTAAATCAGAAACGGTTTTAAATTCTAGATAAAGGCAAATTTGATTATGTTATTAAGTTTAAAGGTCGCAATTGGCGCTGATAATAATTTAAAAATATGTATCTATCTAATAAAAATAAATGTATGAAATTATTATTTTTCTAATAAAATTTCAAAAAGGCAACTTAATCATTTTCACCGTCATTTGCAATTATTAATAAAAAAAACTAATTTCTTTGGAATTTAATTGGTAATAAGGTGATTTAAGTAAACATTTAACATTGCCAATCAATATTTAGCACGTTTAATAATCATTGCAAAAAGGAATAAAAACTGAAGTCAATATTTAGGACTTTTAATTCACGTTTTGTTTTTGTTGCAATTAATTCAAACTTACAAAAATAAATTTACAAAACATCCCAATTTATTCACAGCCATTTTAACGGAAATAAAATTGTCAGACAACTTTGGATTAAAGTGCAATGACTAAAAAAATATAAATAAAAATACAACCACTTGATGATAAAATGCTATCATTAGATAATAACGGAGTTATTGCCTATCATTGAGATATAAGTGCACAGTAATAATAATATTATACAACTTTCATTTTTGCCAGTAGTGTCTGCGGTGCAATAAGAGAAAATTAAAGATGTTAGTGGAAATATTTCTCTTCATTTTCGTAATCGCTTGCCTTCAATGGTACAAGTTCTTTTTTACTGAAACCTGGGGATTAAAAGGTGCAAAAGGACCTTTTCCTTGGCCGTTCTTGGGAAACATGCCTAAGTTTAGGACAATTACAAGTAAGCTTTGTTTAATAACGAAAAACAAACATCGACATCAGATTAATAAATATAATATTAAACAAAACTTTCAGATGTTTTCGAAGCGCTTGATGATTTACTAAAAAAATTTGGAAAAACTGTGATAACTTCCGTCCTTTGGAACATAACCATTTTTACATTAGATTGCGACTTCATTGAGTTTATAGTAACATCTCCCAAGACCATAAATAAAGGATTTGTTTATAAATTTGTTCATAAATGGTTAGGAACTGGATTACTGACTAGTGGTGGCTCTAAATGGCAGAAGCGCCGAAAGCTCATAACGCCAGCGTACCACTTTCAAATATTGGAAAACTTTTTCGAAGTTTTCGATAGGAATGGAAAGATTCTAATGGAAAAATTGCGCGCTCAAGCTAGCAAAGATGAGGAATTTAATATTTATCCTTGTATTAATTTATATACATTAGATATCATTTGTGGTATGTTATTTTTTAATTACAATTATTAATTATCAATTGCATAGAAAACAATTTAAAAAAATTAAATAATTTTAAAGAATCAGCAATGGGAACCAAAGTAAATGCACAAAACAATTCCGAATCTGAATATGCAACTGCCGTCAAAGAAATGACAAGAATTGTATTAGAACGCAGTTTTAAATTATTTAAATTCTTCGATACCACTTTTGCTTTCACCAAAGATTATAAAATTGAAAAGGATTCTTTAAAAGTACTGCATAATTATACGTTAAACGTAATAAAAAGCAGAAGACAGGAATTGCTACTAAATAAAGAAAGCAATAACACGGAGCAAAAGAAAAGGGAAGCTTTTTTGGATATATTATTGAAATGCACAGTGGATGGCGAACCCTTAAGTGATGAAGATATTAGAGAAGAAGTAGACACGTTCATGTTTGAAGTAATAACTTAAAAAAAATGTAATTTTTTTTAAATAGATTGAAAATTTGAATTTTAGGGCCATGATACAGTAAGTGCAGGCATAAGTTTTTGCCTTTATGCCATTGCCAATCATCCAGAAATACAAAAACATTTATACGATGAACAAAAGGAAATATTTGCTTCTGATCCAGAGAGAAGTACAACTTTGGCTGACCTCCAAGAAATGAAATACTTGGATTTGGTCATTAAAGAGAGTTTAAGGCTTTATCCTTCAGTACCTTTGATGACAAGAGAGGTACAAGAAGACGTTGAATACAGTAAGTTTTCAGAAAATACTTAGAAGTCATTTCAATATAATTATTCTGATATTTTTAATTTTTAGAAAACATGAAAATAAAGAAAGGAACCCAACTTTCAATAAGTCCGCTGTTATTGCACAGAGACCCGGATTTATATCCTGATCCATTTAAATTCGATCCCGAGAGGTTTCTACCGGAAAAACAAAGCGAACGCCATACTTTTGCGTATATTCCATTCAGTGCTGGTTTCCGCAATTGCATCGGTCAACGATTCGCAATCTACGAAATGAAAACAACGTTGTCGAAGATTATACGAAATTTTGAATTGGTTGCTTCCGAGAAAGATAACGATATCAAATTGAAATCGTCTGTGGTGCTGGCAACGGAAAACGGAATAATTCTTAAACTTAGAAACCGTTGATGTCCTACTTATATTTTTCAAGATCAATAAATTGTACTTCTTTGAAAAAATTATAATTATTTAACCCATTAAAAGAACCTGGATTTTTATTATTCAATGTAGTTGAAATTTCAAAATTGAGAAAAACGAATTCCTATAAATCTATAAATTCGCAGCCAGTGATTTAATTTCATTAATTACATTTCGTATAATTAATATAATTAAGGTGCAAGGTACTGAAATTTTAATTTTGATTGCGGTAATATGTCGGTAATTTCGGAAACAGAGTGGGAATTTGTTAACATGGGACATTGTCGCATGCACGTCATTCATTCTTAGTTTCAATTTCAATAATATTGAAATTGATAATATTTTCGAATTTGAAGTGATAATTTAGTTGTGCCACGGAAAAACAGTTAAGGTGGAATATTCTTCTAGCAAATCAATTTTATCTGCAGGCATTGTTTCAAAAACTAAGAACATCGCGTAGAATTTTTGAAAAATCTGAGACTTATTTTATTGTTTTTTTAATGATCCACAAAGATTTGCAAAACATATTTTTTAAAGATATGAAGTAGTTGTAAATTGTTAATTTAAAAAAGAATTAAAGTGAACCGACCAATTCTATGTCGCTGACAACATGAAAAATAAATATTTCTATTTTTAATTAAATAGAAATATTTCCAGGGGTTACCAAAAAAGAAGCGCAATAAAAAGAAAATGATTTTTTCCAAAATCATCTTTACTTATACCAAGAAATAAAAATTTTAAATAAAAATTGCTGTACTCCATTTAAAATTACAAATTTGACTCATATTTCCGGTATAACTACAAGTCCCGAATGTTGAGACTATTTTAGAAGATCTATAATTTTATCAAAGCTAATGACCACACACAAAAATAACCCTGAATATTAAAGAATGAAGTAATAAGACAAAGTTTGTTTAGTATTTTCACAAAAAACAAAAACAAACTATTTTGTAATTTACGATATTATAAGTGAAATTAAAATTGCTCAACGATGAAAAGGTTGAAACTTGACACACACAAAATTTTCCCATCCTGGAGACAATATTGTAGACTTACGTATATCTTTATGAGCTAATTTTAATTTATTTTTATTTTTTGATAAGAGACAAAGGCTCTGGTTTAGGGGACCTTTGCACTTGACAATCAAAACTGCGTCTTTATAAAGCACCAAAAAAAATGTTTTTTTCTTCAAACGTTAGCCAAGATGCTAGCCTACGTTTTCGTGGCATTTTCTACAATTCTTATTGGGAGTACCATTTACTGGTATTGGAAATATTATTCTGCATATGAGAAACTGCCAGGAGTTCGAGGATCACCACCATTACCATTCTTGGGAAATGCTTTAGAAGTGAAAGATCCCGAGGGTAAGCCAATTATCCCAATATTTACTCTGTGCAAAAATTAATTTCGATTTTAAGACGTCTACTGGGTAGTTGATGATCATGTTCAAAAGTATGGAAAGACCATTCGAGAATGCATGGCACTTTACTTTGGCGTATTGACTATTCAGCCAGAAATGATCGAGAAAGTAATGTCCAATCTGAATGCAATAAATAAAGGTCGTCTCTATTACTTTTTGCTAAAGTGGCTGGGAACTGGTCTCTTGACGAGTTCTAAAGATAAATGGAAGACCCGAAGGAGACTTTTAACTCCAGCATACCACTTTAAGATTTTGGATCAGTTCATTGAAATTTTCGACAAGAACAGCAAAATTTTGGTGCAAAAATTAAAAGCCAAAGATCATTTAGATGAAATTGACATTTATCCACTGATTTCATTATGCACATTGGATGTAATATCAGGTCTGCTTAATTTTAAAAAATAACAGTCAAAAAATTAATTAATTATTGTTTTAAATTAAAGAAGCGGCAATGGGAACTTCTGTAAACGCGCAAAATAATGAAGAAAGCGAATTTGTTAAAGCCACCAAAGAAATGAATCGCATAATTGTGGCACGCGCTGTTAACCCCTTAAAATTTTTCGACTTTACATTTAGCTTCACTCAAGATTACCAAAAAGAAAAACAAGCTTTAAAAGTAATTCATAATTATACCATGAGCATTATACAAAAGAAAAGAAAAAGTTTAATAGAGGAAGGACAAACCATGGAATTGAATTCTGAAAATGATATGGGCATTAAGAAAAAAATGAAATTCTTGGACATCCTGTTATTAAGCGATATTGAAGGAGAACCACTAAGTGACGAAGATATTAAGGAAGAAGTAAATACTTTCATGTTTGAGGTACCTATCCAAATTTCTTTTTTACATTTTTTTTAAACAAATAAACATTTTTTATATATTTAGGGTCATGACACTACTAGTGCAGGAATAAGTTTCTGTATCTATGCGATTTCCAAAAATCCTGACATTCAAACCAAAATTCTAAACGAACAAAGAGAAATTTTCGGGGATGATCCTAACAGAGCAGTCACACATAAAGATCTTCAGGAAATGAAGTACTTGGAAATGGTGATCAAAGAAGGGTTGAGACTATATCCGCCGGTGCCGGTGGTAACAAGATTGCTAGATGAAGATTTTCATTACAGTAAGTACTTGAAAAAACAAAACACTTGAAATTTAATTAATTAAAAATCAATTCACAGATAATTGGGTTATCAAAAAGGGAACTGAAGTAGCTCTCTTCGTGTTCTCGCTTCACAGGTATCCGGAATTTTTCGAAAATCCTCTGGTTTTCGATCCAGAACGCTTCACGCCGGAGAACCAATCCAAAAGACACCCTTTCAGCTACATTCCTTTCAGCGGGGGATTCCGCAACTGCATCGGACAAAAATTCGCAATGTTGGAATTGAAGTCCGTCATTAGTAAAATTGTGAGGAATTTTGAAATTTTGGAAGTGCCCAATTATGAGGTGCAAATTAAATCGGAAATTGTACTGAGTTCCAAAAATGGTATTATGATTCGATTGAAAAACCGAGTGTGGTGAAAAAAGAATGGTTAAACTCAAGATAATAATAATTATTCTACTGAATTACATATATTTATAAGAGCTCGTCAAAAGTGCATTATATAAATTAATTTCACTTTGTTATCATTTAATAAACAATTAAATCACAAAAAGTTTATTTTTTTATCCATTGCTCATATTTTTAAATTTATAAATAGATCGTAGAAAACAAAAAAATTGATCCCCATCTACTATTTATCTAAATGCATAATTTGGAAACCTTTGCTCCGCTAATCTATAGATTTTTCGTGCCAATTTTCTATATATTTGTTACATATAAACAAGATGCATTACTATTTTGTGGCATTAAGTTCAAAAACAAAATGTTAACATTCGTTGCATCATCAATCATTGCGGTTCTGGTACTGTTAACTATTTTATGGTATTTGGAATACTATTGGTACTATGGAAAACTGGATAGCGCTATTCGTGGGCCTCCACTTAGGCCCTTCTTCGGACACATGTTGGAACTTACTAATCCAACCGGTGATAGTTCAAAATTTGCAGCAGCATTAATAAACGTAATCAAAATATTTTCAGAATTGTACTTTACGATGGATGAATATTTGAAGAAAATGGGAACTACTGCGAAATTTTGTGGCGGTCGCATTTTTTCAATCGTAACAATTGACCCGGAATTTGTGGAATTTATTATGACAAGTTCGAAAACAATTAACAAAGGACGCGTTTATTTGTATTTAAGGGGATGGCTGGGAACAGGACTATTAACCAGTAGTATGCCAAAATGGAAAGGAAGACGTAAACTGTTAACTCCCGCATACCACTTTAAAATTTTGGAACAATTTATCGATGTGTTTGACAAAAATAGCAACATTTTAGTGAAAAAATTAAAATTGCAAGGGCATTTGGACAGAATTAATATACATCCTTTTATATCATTGTGCGCGCTTGACGTCATTTCCGGTTGGTAATTTTTTTAAACTTAAAGAAAAAAAACAAACTTAACAGTGTGTGATAAATGGAACAATTTTAGAAACTGCAATGGGCACCTCTATAAATGCCCAAGATGACGAAGAAAGCGAATATGTAAAAGCAGTTAAAGATATGAATCGCATAATTATAGAACGATGTGTTAATCTTACCAAACAAATCGACTTTATTTATCGGTTTACTAATGACTACCAAGTGGAAAAGAAGGCTCTAAATTTCATACATCAACATACGTTATCGATCATAAAAAAGAAACGTGACCTTTTAGCAAATAACGAAAATGCAATTAATGACTTAAATATGGATGACATGGGCATTAAAAAACGCATTCCGTTTTTGGATTTACTACTAGTCACTACTGTAGATGGTAAAACTTTAACTGATGAAGATATCCAAGAAGAAGTGGATACGTTTATGTTTGAAGTAACCTTTACATAATGCACTTTGGTGTCGTTGATAATTACATTATTGATTCAGGGTCACGACACAGTAAGTGCTGGCATAAGTTTTTGTCTTTATCTCATATCAAAGCACGAAGAAGTTCAATTTAAACTATTAAAAGAACAAAGAGAAATCTTCGGGGATGATCCGCAAAGATCAACAACTTTAAAAGATTTGCAAGAAATGAAGTACTTGGAAATGGTTATCAAAGAAAGTCTAAGACTGTATCCTTCAGTTCCTGCTTTCAGTAGAGTTTGCACGGAAGACATTCAATTTAGTAAAAGCAAGAACTGGTGAAAAATTGAATCGTTAAAAAGTTTTTGTTTTAGAAAATTCTGTTATAAGGAAAAACACCGAAATCGGAATATTAATTTATTCAATGCACAGACATCCAAAATTCTTCGAGAATCCGGAAATGTTTGATCCGCAACGTTTCGATCCGGAGAAACAAAGCACCAGACATCCGTTTAGTTATGTTCCTTTCAGTGGCGGATTCCGCAATTGTATTGGGCAAAAGTTTGCAATGCTTGAGTTGAAGTCGGTGATCAGTAAAATGATAAGAAATTTCGAAATTTTAGAAGTTCCTGATTTCGAAGTTAAATTAAAATCAGAAATAATATTTAGTTCTTCAAATGGGATTTATATTAATCTCAAAAATAGGAAGTGGTAAAATAAATACTAGCTAATTTAACAAGTTGCCATTTTTTATACGAAGCAATAAAAACTGTATAATCAAATAATGTATATGACTTTTATTGTATGAAATTCTGATTCAGAAAGCTTGGCGCCAAAGAATCAGACTTATAAATTGATACATAAAGTCCACAAAGAATAATTCATTGTTTTCACAGCAAATTAAAATAATAATTCTTTAAACAACGTTATTTAATTGTTCAATATCTCTGTCATTATCATAAAATGAAAGTTCAAACTGATTAAATGTTAAGTGATTTAAAAATAAAGAGTCTTCTAAGTAATCATTGGAAAAAAGTACTATATAAAGGCCTCATTTTTCATTGTTGCAAAGACGAAAGATTTTAGTGCAGGGTTTGCAATAAAAATACTCAACAAATTCAGCAGGACTTAAGAAATAACAATTTTAAAATTTTTGTAACGCATAAAAAATAATTAAATGCAATAAATAATTACAATTGTATTCGAAGTCAAATCAAAATGTTAGCGTTGATCGCATTAGCCATTGTAGCTATTCTAATTTTATTAATGACGCTATGGTATTTGGAATACTATTGGTACTTTGGAAAACTAGATCCTTCGATTCTTGGACCACCCACTTGGCCAATTTTTGGTAACGTTTTGGAACTAGCTAATTCTGAAGGTAAGAAATAAATTCTTCAACCAAAAACAATACAACTAAATTTTTAGAACTTTACTGGGTGATTGACAAGTTTTTCAGAAAATTAGGAACAACATTGAAATTATGCGGAGGACGTCATTTCGGAATTATGACAATAGATCCAGAATTAATTGAATTTATCATGACAAATCCTAAGACAATTAACAAAGGACGAATTTATTTATACTTAACAGGATGGTTGGGGACAGGATTACTAACCAGCAGTATGCCTAAATGGAAAGGAAGACGTAAACTGTTAACTCCAACATACCATTTTAAGATTTTGGAACAATTTATCGATGTGTTCGACAAAAACGGCAGTATTTTAGTGAAAAAATTAAAATCACAAGAGCAGTTAAACAAAATTAATATACATCCGTTTGTGTCTTTGTGTGCACTTGATGTCATTTCCGGTTTGTAATTAAAAAAAAAAACCGTTTGTGATTAATGGAACAATTTTAGAAACTGCAATGGGCACCTCTATTAATTCCCAAGAAAATGAAGAAAGCGAATATGTAAAAGCAGTTAAAGATATGAATCGCATAATTATTGAACGATGTGTTAATCTTACCAAACAAATCGATTTTATTTATCGTTTTACTAATGATTACCAAGTGGAAAAGAAAGCTTTAAGCTACATTCATCAGCATACATTATCAATTATAAAAAGAAGACGTGAAAATTTACTTAAAACTAAAAATGGATTTGAAAACCCTCAACTGGATGATATCGGCATCAAAAAACGAATTCCTTTCTTGGATTTACTATTACTGAGCACGGTGGAAGGTAGTCCACTAACAAATGAAGACATTCAAGAAGAAGTTGATACTTTTATGTTTGAAGTATTTTTTTTTTTACATTTTGCACTTTGTAGTCATTGATAATAACATAATTGCTTCAGGGTCACGACACAGTTAGCGCTGGAATTAGTTTTTGCCTTTATCTCATATCAAAGCACGAAGCTGTTCAATTTAAACTACTAAATGAGCAAAGAGAAATCTTCGGGGATGATCCGCAAAGCCCAACAACTTTAAAAGATTTGCAGGAAATGAAGTACTTGGAAATGGTCATCAAAGAAACTCTAAGACTGTATCCATCAGTTCCGGCTTTCAGTAGAGTTTGCACTGAGGACATTCGATTTAGTAAAAGCAAAAACTGGTAAAAAATTGAATCTTAAAAAGTTTCTGTTTCAGAAAATTCGATTATAAGGAAAAACACCGAAATCGGAATATCACCATATTCAATGCACAGACATCCAAAATTCTTCGAGAATCCGGAAGTGTTTGATCCGGAACGTTTCGATCCGGAAAATCAAAGCAACAGACATCCGTTTAGTTATATTCCTTTTAGCGGCGGTTTCCGCAATTGCATCGGACAAAAGTTTGCAATGTTAGAGCTAAAGTCGGTGGTCAGTAAAATGATAAGAAATTTTATAATCTTAGAAGTTCCGAACTACGAGGTAAAATTGAAATCGGAAATTATTATTAGCTCTGCCAACGGAGTTTTGATTAATCTTAAAACCAGGAATTGGTAATTAATATAAAGCAAGTTGATTCAATTTATAAAAAGCATTGCTAACATTATAATGATTATTTTTTGTACATGATAATATTAAAAAGGCTTGATTTGTTTATAAATTAACTGCGGCACAATTAATTTATCTTTATTATCAAATTAATCTTATAACCGAAATTACTATACTTTCCGACATCAGGCGCAAAGTGCAATTCGAAAATGAAATTTTGTAAAGCACTTGCTAATAATTTAATAAAATAAAAAAAACCTACCTTCTTTCACAGATGAAAATTTGAATATCTACTATAGTAGAATTTCTGCAACAAAAAGAAAAGAATTAATTAAAAGTTCTTATAGTTATAATATTTTCAATTTGCTTGTAATATAATAAAATATTACATAATATTATATTAATTACTACTTCAGGCATTAAAACAAAAAACACATTAAATCATTTAAGAAACTTGAAAACCCTCGAAATTACTAAATTTAAATAATTAAAAATCAATTATTGTCTGTTGAATGAAATAAAAATCATTATACATAATAAATGCGCTATTTGATGCTATGGTATACTTCAGATTCTTCATTCAATAAAATTCTCAAGCAATTATATTAAACCAGTATCATTAAAACAATATGCAAAAACGAATAAACATTTCCTTTTCATATTTGTAATAACTATTTCAAGGCTGACGCACTTTGTAAATTTTATTTCGCATCTTGGAAAACATATCAATAGAATCATCTTTCAAGTATTTAATATTTTAATTTTTAATCAAACAAACCAAAAAGTTCTTAAATTTTATTTAAAAAAAAAAAACAAAAACAAAACAAGTTATCAAAATTAAATTAATATTTTTTTGGTGAACACGCACGAGACAAATCAAACAATAAACGACAAAACAGTCAAAACAATTAACAAGACCATCATTACAAAACAAAATTATAGAACAAATATTTCCTTATGGGTAAACGCAAGTAAATTGCAATGCAAATCGCCCTTGAATACAGAAAGACCATGATTAATGCCACATTCACTAGCCGTTTATCCATCAGTGTTACCAGTACCAGAAGCAAAGAAACAATATGTTTTTAGAAGTGATAAAACTTATCCTTTCCGGTGCAATTTTAGTGGTTGCCGTATATTACACATGGCTCTTTTACAAATTAAAACCCCTATGGGGGATAGTAAAAGGTCCAACACTTTATCCCATAGTGGGAAACGCACACTTATTTCCGAATCCTACAAGTACTTACAAACATTTCCGTAAACAAAAAGACAAAATATATTAAATATTAAATTGCAGGTGTCTTGAAACAATTCGATAAGCTTCGCAAGATTTACGGAGGAATTTTCACAGTAATTTTAGGCACCGAGTTGACAGTCGTTATTTCCGATTACAAATACATGGAAAGTGCCCATAAATCAATGAAATTAATTAACAAAAGCAACTCCTATCGACACTTTCATAATTGGCTCGGATTGGGATTGCTCACTAGCGGTGGCATAAAATGGAAACAAAGACGTAAGGTCATTACACCAGCATACCACTTTTCTATTTTGGAAAAATTCCTTCCGGTTTTTGATTCGGTTTCAAATGTTCTGGTCAAAGTTCTCAAACAGGAAGTGGGTTCTTCAACATGTGTCGATATTTATCCTTATGTGACGCTATGCACTTTGGATATTATTTGCGAGACTGCAATGGGTTGTTCTGTGGATGCGCAACAAAATAAGGACTCTGAATACGTGAGGGCAGTGAAGGGGATTTGCAATATTGTGCTGGAAAAGGTGTTTTCGCCACTGCAGCATTACGAAAAAACCTACAAGTATACGGAAAACTGTCAGAAGGAAAAGAAATTGCTTAGAATTTTAAACGATTTTACTATGAATATCATTAAGAAGAAACAAAATGATGGTGAATATGAATCGACTGAGGAAGAAAATCCTAAAAAAGTAGCTTTTTTGGATTTGCTTTTGAAAAGCGAAATTGATGGAGTAAAGTTCAGTGATGAAGATCTAAGAGAGGAAGTTGCAACTTTTATGTTTGAGGTAAAAATATTTCTTTAATTTATTTTTTATAATTTTTTCATTATTAATTATTCATTTTTTTAATTAATTATATTTTTATTTAATTAAATATTTTTAAATTATATTTTTATTAAAGGGACATGATACAACTGCTTCGGCTATAAGTTTTGCTTTGTTTTGCATTGCTGAAAATCCGGAAGTACATGAAAAATTATACAAAGAACAAGTTGACATTTTCGGAAATGACAAAGACTGCACATCAACTCTAAAAGAGTTAAATCAAATGCGATACCTTGATTTAGTCATAAAAGAAACTTTGCGATTGTTTCCTTCAGTTCCTTTTTATGCTAGACAAACAGTGGAGGACACTTTGATAGGTACTTTTAATTTTTTTTTATAGTAAAAAATAAAAAATAAAAGTATTAAAAAATTATTATAACTTTTAATAATTTATTACAAAATATAAGATAATTTTTTTGTGTGTTCAGGAGATGTAGTAATTCCGAAAAACTACACCGTAACACTTCTAACTTATGCAATTCAAAGAGATGAACAGTACTTCGAGGAGCCAAACATGTTCCGGCCGGAGCGGTTCCTTCCGGAAAACTACACGGGCAAATTTCCGTACAGCTACACGCCTTTCAGTGCCGGTCCGAGGAACTGCATCGGACAGAAATTCGCTCAGCTCGAGATGAAAGCGACCATCTCGAAAGTGTTGCGGAACTTTGCATTAGGCAAAGCGCAACCGGCGCATAAGCTGGATTTAATTTGCGAAACTATTTTAAAGTCCTCGAACGGCATCAAAGTCCAATTAACTTGTCGCGAATAAAGAAAATACAACAACAACAAAAAAGTAGTAATAAATTTTTCAAACAGAAAACCTGAATTGCAAATTAAAAAAAACAACGAAATTTTATCATCAATCAAATAAATTGAGAGGCACTTATATACTTTTAGAAAAGGAAAAAAAAAACTTAAACTTATCAGTAAAAACAAAAGATTGTGATTATGTGAAAGTCCCTGTATTATATGATTAACAATTTGCAAATCATTCAATGATGATCCAAAGAGACCTCATTGTTGATAATCTAAATGAACCAGGCGATTGTTAATCCTTAAACAATAAAAAGAAAGTGAAGTTTGCAACAAGCAAGTGCATTCAGAGTATTGCGAAGGTCGACCACATACACTTGAACCAAACCAACGTAAAAACTGTTTAAAATTTCAAAATTTGATAGCCTTGAAATGCACATTAGCGGTTACTTAAACATTGCTCTATGACAAAATTCACTAGTATCGGATCATTAGCGGACTAACCAACAACATGTTCGTTTTTTGGCTCGTTGTAGTGCCCGTCGTTTCGACGCTCGTCACTTCGGCCCTTTGGTACCTTTGGCATTTGAATAGTAGACGTAAAGTGGCGAATGTTCCCTCGGAACCTTGTGTTCCCTTAGTGGGACATGCTTTGAAATTAATGGATCGCAATGGTAATTATATAATTATTATTTGTCGCGTGTGATGTAGAAACTAAGTTGTTGCTAAGAATTACAGTTGGAAAATAAATATTGTGGTTTTTTGTGATTAGTTTTTACAATTTCAATTTATCAGATTAAAAAGCTGAAACAGTGAACAAAATAATACATGAAAATTTCAAGTACTTTAAAGTAAAAAATAAAAATTATAACAATACATTTATTTCATTGCACAGCATGACATCACTTTGGCAATACTATTATATTAAACGATGACTTCAAACTGCATCTAATAAAAGATTTAAATGAAAAATTTGCAACAATTTTATGGATTATTAAAAAAATATTTTTTTTTAAGTGGTTTCCATAATAAACTAAATGACATTTTAATCGTTTTTTTGTGCTTTTTTTTTAAGATAAATTAATTTTCTTGGCATTAAAATTAGTACAAAAAACAACAAATATGCAAAGAAACATTTAACAAGGACACGTTATGCATGTCCGCATTAAAAAATTACTACCTATTAAAAAGCAAATTAAAATTATTAATAAAGGTTTAAATATCAGTAGAAAAAAAAATAATTTAATTTATGTAATTCATTCTATAGCCATATTACCAAACTTGGAAAAAATGTTCGACGAACAAGGAGACACATTTTTCCTGGTACTAGGATTGTACAATTTCATAGCAACAAGAGACTTGAAAACCGTCGAAACCATTTTAAGCTCTACAAAAGTGATAGAAAAATCAAGCAATTATCGATTCCTTCATCGCTGGTTGGGATTAGGGTTGTTAACAAGTGACGGACCGAAATGGAAGCGCAGAAGACGTATCTTAACTCCCACATACCATTTCCAAATTTTAGAACAATTCGTCCCGATTTTCGATTCCGTCGGAGACGTCCTGTGCGAACAGTTAAAACAAGCTAAGGATAAAGCATCTATTGATATCTATCCTTGGATCTCTTTAAGTGCTCTTGATGTTATTTCTGGTATTTAAATTTCATTGATTTTTAATTAAAATTCAATTAAATAATTAAATTTAAAAAAAAATACGATTTAAAAATATGAATTTTCAGAAACTGCAATGGGTGTAACTGTAAACGCTTTAATTAACAGAGAATCAGAATATTTGAAAAGTGTGAAAAGAATGGGCCAAATAGTGATAGACAGAATATTTTCGCCTGTGGAACAAATCGACTTTCTTTTTAAATTCACGCAGCATTCCCAGGAGGAGGCAAAAGCGCTGAAAGTTTTGCACGATCACACAATGTCCGTTATAACCCAAAGAAGAAAACTGTTGGAAAATAAAGAGGTAGCGAATGAGGACAATGAGTTTGGTATAAAAAAACGAGTAGCATTTTTGGATATGTTACTACAAGCTACCGAAAATGGCCAACCATTAAGTGATGAAGATATCAGAGAAGAAGTGGACACTTTTATGTTTGAAGTAGACATTTAATCCAAATATTTTTTTTTTTTATTTAAAGCCCTGTAATTATTTTAGGGTCACGATACCACTGCTTCCGGAATAAGTTTTGCTCTGTTTGAAATAGCAAAACACCCGGAAGTACAAAACAAAATTTTGGAAGAACAATACGAAATTTTAGGCAAAGAAAACAGGCCATTAACGTATCAAGATCTGGGCAATATGAAGTACCTAGATATGGTCATCAAAGAGTCGCTTAGAATGTATCCATCAGTGCCATTTTTCGCCAGAGAAGTTCGCGAAGACTTTAAATTAAGTAAAAAATTAGATATTTTATTAATAAAGAGGTGAAAAATTAATGTGAATAATTTCAGATGATAAAGTTACGGTTCCCAAGGGATTCAATTTAGTAATATTCCCGTATTTCGTACAAAGAGATCCAAAAGTTTTCGAAAATCCGGATAGTTTTATTCCGGAGCGCTTTTCCGCGGAAAATAAATCGGGAAATCATCCGTACAGTTTCGTTCCGTTTAGTGCTGGTCCTAGAAATTGCATCGGACAGAAATTTGCAATGATGGAAATGAAAGCGACCATCTCCAAAATTGTCCGTTGCTTCGAACTATCGGAAACTAGTCCCAAGCATTCGATAGTCTTAACGCCAGAATTGATTATCAAATCAGACAATGGCATATTTATAAAAATAAAAGAAAGATAATTAATTTTTGATATTATAATTAATTAATTTAATGGGAAATTAATGTTTATAAGTGAAATATGTACTTCTTTTTCTTAATAATAAAAAGTTTACTATTGTTTAAATATATTCTACCAATCTTTTTTTTTCAGCACAGCTTCCATGTTAAAAGTCCAATCAAATAGAAAATTAAAAAAATATATAAAAAGCAATTATTAAAATTGGGCTTATTACCATAATTTAATTGGCAATCAAGTGTAAACCATCAATCAAATGTAAATATGTAAAATTGCAAAATTAAATAATTCAATTTAGGGAAAATTAATGGTCCAAGGTACAAAAATATAGAAGTACCCTCCTAAAACCAATTGGCAGATGCATTTTTCCGGAGCTATACATTGAGGAGCGATATATCTACGAAATAAAGCACATCGGCCATTATTTTGGTCACTTTTAGCCACAACTTGAATCAATCTTTTTGACAAATTGCAAATTATTTCGTTTGGTTTAAACTCGTGGGCATCAATGACCAACTACAAAGTTTCGTATAATTAAAATTATTTTGTTATTTAAAAATAGACAAAGGAAACCAGAAATCCTGTTGGAAGGTATTCCAGATGGTCCCTATTTTCATTAGCAATTATTGAGTTTGCAGATGGTAAAGTGGGATTTGTTTCCTGTTGGAGGAAAGGTACTATGCAGTTACAATTAATGGATTGAAACATGTTAACAAAGAATTTTACAAAAATATGAAGTTTTTTTTTTGATGTTTTTGATTCATTTCTGAAGTTTTCCACGGGTATTTTGAGTTTTTCGAAGTACTCAATTTTTGAATCTAGAAATCGATTTGACTTATTATTTTAGTCAACGTTTTTGTCAACAGAGAGCACTACAAAATAACGCCAAGGAAACGGCATTTCTGGTTGCGGTTGTAAAGGAGTTGGCCAACTCAAGAGATAACAACAATTTTGGATATAACAATACTTTAGTGCCATATTTTTACCAATTAACATTTTTTTAAATTATTGAACAGTTGAATAACTCGTTGTTATTAATTTAAATACTTGATAATTCAAAATGGTCCTTCCTGAAGGTAAAAAACAGCTTTTTTCTTTTCATAACCTCTTAAATAAGACAGCATGATTTCAGGATCAAAAATAATTCTAAGGAGAAGAAAGATAAACCCTTGGCAAAACCCCAATTTTATCAAAAGTAAGATAATTTAAAAACCACAAACTACATTAAATTTTATTGCTTGTTTTTTTCCCTCTAGATGAATCAGATGAGGAAAACATTTCACCGCTCAAAAGGCCCAATAACAGCATTCAAGATGTTGTAATTACAAGTAAAAATTACAAAACTAACTGTTCTTAATTTATAATTAATAATGTCAATTTAATTACAGATAAAAGGAAGTGGTATCACAAGAAAAAAGTGTCAAACAAAAAGAAAATTGCCCAAGATTTGTATTATAGTAATCTCCAGTTTATTCCAAACCAATACAAATTGCCAGCAAAACAAAGACTTGGCTTTAGACAGATGCAAAAGTTGCAGCTATTTTATCATCCCAAAGATAGATTCATCAAGCCGCGCATCCGGAAGACTGAAAATGGTTTGGAAACTTCCACATTTGCCCAAAGAAGATTGCTTGGATTGAGAAATAGCTTTAAGGTGAGGTGCGAAAATCGGCCACCATTTGTGCATTCCTTGAAGCATTCTTTAAGTACCAGTATTCAGAAAATTATTGAAAATGTGCAATTGGCAATGCACACAGATCATCATATTGATGATAATTTGCCGATTTATAATGGCGATCGCACTGCACTCTCATTGCATATGCGTTTCAGTGGCTACCCCTGATCTGAATTTTCGACTAAAATAAGTTTTGTTTGTTTCTTTAAAATACGTTAAAGTTTTTTTTTTAATATGAATATTACCCGGAATAGATTATAAGTTTTTATATTTGTGAAGATAAGAATTAAATGTATGTTGTAAGAAGATGTGCCTTAATCAAGGCATGGACAAGTTATTAATATATGTATATTTTGTAATAAAGGTTTCGCAATAAAATTTGATTTTTAATTTCTTTTACAGGTTTTTAATTTCAGAAAAAAGTTATTTTTGTAGAAGAAAATTTTTAAAACTAATAAATGTTAAATTAATACCTAAAATAATTGTTTAAATTGGTTATTTTGCTTTTCAGATATAAAAAAATTAATAAGGCAATAAATATAAAATTAAAAAAAAAGGAAAATGAAAATTATACGTCATTAAAAAAGAAGATAAAAAATCGAAAGGATTTTAATGAAACAGAAGTTAAAAAATTGAATAGAAATAGCCCAACTATAAATAATAATTATAAATAATTATAATAATAAATATACAAATAATTATAAATAAAAATTATTTAAAATTTTTACATAAATTGTAAGACGTTTTAGGGACTCACCAAGAACTTTATTAAACAATTACTCAACTGCTAAGAAACTTACATCTTTTTCAATGAAGAAGAATTTGTAATTTAAGGCTATAAAAATCAGTAAAATTGCAATTTATTATACTTTTCTAAAATAAAAAAATAAATTTAACTAAAAAATGAATAAAAAAAAATATATTCAGGATTTAAGACAACCCATCAAAATATGTAAATTACGAATTAATTTTATTTTAAAGTTTCACTTTACTATACTTTTCCTTAGCTTATTAAAAATTTTATTAATCGATTATTTAATTGCAAATTATTGTTTAATTTTTAAAAGTTATTAGTTTATGAAGTTCATCTTCCTAAAATAAAGCAGTACTACATTCTTCGTAGACAATACCTTAATTTCTATTACTTTTAACTCAGTTAAACTAAAACTTAAAAGTTTTAAGTCACTTAAAAGTGGAAAAATTAAGGCATAGTCTACAAAGAATGTTGAAACTAGAAATTTAATTTCTCAGGTAATACAAAAAAAAAACAATTAAAATTAATTAAAGTATTAAATTTTTCTTTCATTTAAGTTAAAAAAAATAACAAAAATTCAGAATTGCCTTAATATAAGAAAAGTCGAACCTTAGAAATTTAATAATAAATATTCAAATTAAAAATTAATTTCCTATAAAATATTCATTTAGATCACTAGCCGTTTCATTAACATATCAAAATTTTTATCAATCTATTATTTAAAAGCAAAAAAAAATATATCGAAAACTAAAAAGTAAGGAAACAGACAAAAAAAAATCCCAAATCAAATAAAAAACAATAGAAACTATTGAGAGAAACTATGATGGAAATACTCCAAATTAGTGATAAGCAGCAGCCCACGCACTTGTAATTTTCAAGTAATGGAAAAGCCCCGAATGGTAATAAATTATGTCACCGCATCGGATGGTACAGATAAATAATGTGTAACCAAATATTGCAGCAAAAATATCAGGCGCTTAGTTGGCCGAACACTGATATAGGAAGTGCACACACAATAAATCGCTAATCATCCATTGCAAAAACAAAATAAAATTAAATAACGAACAACAACTGGATAGCTTTCCTTAACGGAAAGAAGTTTAAAAATTACCGGAAACCAGTGCAAAGAAAAGCAAAAGAAAAAATATGTCGCTTCCAGAGGAAAACACACCGTTGACAATGGAAGTAAGTAAATGCAAGTTAAACTTTCCGGAACTTTTCGATTAATAAATACTTATAAAAAAGAAGTGGAAGAAGAAGTTGAAGAAGAAGAAGAAAAAGATAAGTAAGACTGTTCATGTTCAGACACAATTGTAGACATAAGCAATTATACAAACAAGTACTTGAAAGAGCGACTTCTTATCATTTTTACGAGCGGTTATAAATGCGCGCGCCTAGCAAATCGAATGAAAAAAAACGGTCACTATCATTAGTGGCCACATAATAATTCATAAACAAAAGTAAAATCACGTGGAAGCGCTCGCTAATTGACATTCGGACACAAACATTTCCCTCGAAAACTAAAAAACCAATAAGAAAACAAAAGCGATGATTTCCTTAACAATTAGACAATTGCCATCATCATCAAATATTAAACAAAGTGGCCAAATAAAGGAAAACAACGCTTTAATAAATTAAATTAGCGCAACATTGCAATAATATAATTAGCTGTGCGTTAATTACTACAAACAATAATTGCGAATGTGTTTTGATTTGCTAATAAGCGAGACCGGTAGCACCTGACGGTACACCTATAAAGTGTGATCCGTAAAAACCGCCTCATTAATAGATAAAGAGTCTAGGTCGAAGTGCTTTATCAGTTGAATGCCGGTGCCGCCAACGCTCAGTGCGTGCTCAACCGTTGCCACTGCCACTGTTGCATAGTTTTCCACCTTTACGAAACTGGTATCGAACTGTATAGTAAGCGAACAACGGCACGGACGGAAAAGAAAGGAAAAAGAAAAGAGGGAAATCAGTTGCGGGTGCGATTTATATTGATAGTTTTTCTCTTTCGTTTTGTCTTTGCTGCGAAAGTGCGCGCGGAGCGGGAAAAGAATAAGGAGCACGTTGCGGAATCCGGGAATATTTGGCGCGGCTAGACGGCGGCAATAGGTTCGCGCGCGCGGTTTGTGCGCGCTTGGGGATGAAAATCGATTCCACCCCGTGGATGCCCAACTGTGAGTAGATTGCGTTCAGTCGCAAAATGTTGTCTAGTTTGTAAGATCGCTCCCGTGCTCTGGTGCGCTCTGCAAATTACGCTCCTAGAGTTTTTTGGTAGATATTCTTTCCATATACTTTTTCACTATTGCAAATTTTAGTTTTTCTTAACTTTTTAATTATTTCAATTAATTTGGTAATTTATTGTTTTTTTTTACGCAGAAAAAAAGTTTTAAACTATTGCAAATATTTCTTGCGTTTTTAACTATGTTATATCTTTTGTAAAAAGTTTTAATTATTTAATAAATAATAGTTTTCTAATGAAAATGTCTTTGTTTTTTTAAATGCTAAGAAAGTTTAAAGTTTTTAAAATTATAACGGTTTTAAAGTTTGAAAGTTATAAAGTTTGTTCAAAAGATTTTATTAAAATGTAGTAGTAAAACGTTAGAATTTTTTTTTTAATAAAAAAAAAAGTTTTTTGGAAGTAAAAAGTAAAAACTTTATTCGAATTATTTCTTTTTCAAATAAATGATTAACTTTAAATTGCTAATTTGTTTTGGTTGACTCATAAAATAAGCTAATTAATCCCATAAGATTACTTAAGGTATTTAGGTCTTTAGTTGTTTTGATAAACCGGTGTAAAACATTGTTTAACTTTGATAAACAAAAACAGCTTTATAAAAAATAAAATGAAATAACACAATTCACTGAAGTTTAAAATTAGTTAATGGAAATCAATCTTAAAATTATTATCGAATTACATTATTATATTTAACTAGAGAAACTATAAAATTATAAACAATTCCATTAAAATCCAGTTAAAAAGACATAAAATTTAAATTCGCGGAAAATAAAAGTTCGCTATGGAAAAACAAATGTGTCACGTTTTTGAAAAAAAAAATACTGTCTTAGATTTTCTTATTTTCTTACGAAAAAAAAAAGAAAATTCTTCAAAAACAATTAAAAAATTGAAATTATTTTTAAAATTAATTCTGAAACATTAATTCTATTGAACTAGAAATATAAACTAAATAAGAAATAAAAAATTTCATTAAAAAAAAGTATTGTATGTTTAAAAAACCCGTATATTAAAATAATTAATTAATACCTCAATTTTGTTAATCAAAACAAAGCAACTTCTGTTTAGCAATTTTCATAACACTTTGCAACAATAAGACAACATTCTATCTACGCCATAACAAACAAAAATCAAATAAAAACCAGTTCTTAACCCTTTAAGCACCCCTTTTAGGCATTCATCAATTCCCATTCATTCATATTCTATATCTGGACAACAAGTCACAAGGAGGATATTTTTAGA
This sequence comes from Holobus sp. GC000080, assembly GCA_030556065.1. Taxonomy (NCBI): domain Eukaryota; kingdom Metazoa; phylum Arthropoda; class Insecta; order Coleoptera; family Staphylinidae; genus Holobus; species Holobus sp. GC000080. Next base: position 866 of record JASKGO010003404.1, on the reverse strand, counting down.
CGAAAACTTCTTTTTGTGTTCCAGCAGTACAAAGACCAAGAAAATTACGACGCAACGACCACCGCGAATATGAACGGCAATAGTACGGACGTGGAGGACGCGAAGGCGGCAAGTGTTGTCGGCGGCGCCGCCGGCGGAGCCCTGCCGAAAATCGAGAAATGCCAAGTATACAAAATCCGCTGGCTCGTTTTGGCCATCTTCGTTCTATATTCCGCATCGAATGCCATGCAATGGATCCAATACTCGATTATCGCGGACGTCGTCGTGAAATACTACGGCGTCTCGACGACTTTCGTCGACTGGACCTCGATGATCTACATGATCCTTTACATTCCCTTCATCTTTCCCGGCAGTTATCTTCTCGACAAATTGGTACGTTCAGCACAAACAAATTTTTACTTTTTATTTGTTTTTATTCAATGTTTTCCATTCATAATTTCATTCTATGTATGAAGCTCTCATATTAATCGTGCGTCTATTCTCTATTGTTTATCCGACGAGTCGATGAAAATTTTATTATTCGATGATTCACCAGGAATTTTGCCGTTAAAACAATGAAAAGTGCCACAATCGATTTTCGATTATGCTATTACATCGAAATTTGCATAATTTCCAATGCTATTGTTAATAAAAAAATAGAATAAGTTGCATAACTGATTGATTAAAACGTTAAAGGGCCGGATAATTTTTTTGACCTAATTAATGAATTATAAGAAATTATTGCGAGAAAATAACTTTTGTCCTGAAAATGATACCACTCTATCACTGTTGAAAAAAAAATCTTATGGCTTTCAGAAATTTTAACTGGGTGTCGAAATAATTGCTATCTAATATTATGCATTACTTATGTATGCATTTTCTCATGT
>JASKGO010003400.1:0-11221 GCA_030556065.1 Holobus sp. GC000080 | reverse complement strand
TTTTTTTTTTTATAAAAAAAAAAAACATAGCAGTCTGATGCTTAAAAACTATTCAAGATATTTGCTTTGAAGTGCTACTAATGATTTTTTAATTTCCCTTTTCTTCTTATTCTATATTCTATAGGCGCAATCTCTTTAAAGCTCGTGTCTTAAAAATATACTAGGCAAAGGAAGAAGAGATTCTTTTTACGTTAGTACTTACGCAAACAAGTAGAGAAAAGGTTACTAATTGCTGCTACAAGACACCGCTGTCTAAATAAACACTTATAAATTACTGATCGTGTAGTTTAAGCTCATAAATTACGGTTTACTGTTACACTATGATCTTATCAAGCCCTTCAGATGTTAACGGGAGCCAATTTTGGAATGTTAAAGATAAAGCTCGGGATATATTAATTAATTAGAATTTTTTCTTAATAGCTTGTAGTTAGTTTATTTTTTATTATTGATGGTAACACCGGTGTACATAAGTATGAAATGCAAAATTTTTTCTCTTTCAAAAAACATGATAATTTCTTTACTTATCGATGCGAACAATGATAATTGGAAAGTATCAAATCTAGTAGTCGCATGGGGTAAGAACTTCCCAGCATAAGACTAATGTTATTACTTATTAGTAATAATAATTTATTATTCGATATAATACTTCTGTGTGGTGAATCAGTTTTGCAGTATTTGATGGTGAAAAAAGACCTTGTATACTTTTTCGTGGATATTATGGTCTTATTTCAAGAAAAGAACAGTAGTTCAAATGTAATATTTAATTTTGGTAACGTTTAGGTTTAGTATTAACTGTTCGATAAATCTTTAACATCTCTTAATCAACACTTTTTGGTACTTCCAAACATGGAAAATGATTTTTTTTGCTAAAGAGACACCTTGCAATGTTTATAGATGGTATATTGGGATCTGCCAATTATTTTTTGCGCTTAGTATTCTCAATATAAATCTATCTTTCATCCCCAGTTATTATGCGATCCAAAAAATACTGCTTATTATGTATTAATATTAATACCAAAATCTAACAACGGTACAAAAATTTCTTTTTTGATAAAAATTTCAATATATTAAAGATCCAGTACAACACTACTTACACAAATTAGAAAATTAAAATTTTTCCAGATGTTAATTGGGGCCTGAAATTCAGTTTCATCTAACTTTTGCCATCAATATTATTTAAGTTTTTTATGCGACATCCTTATCTTACTTAGTTTTGAACTCCAGAAAAAGATTTTATTATTAATTAATAAAACTCTACAAAAGTAACAAAAAAAACTATCAGAACATTTAAAAATAAAAAATTCTAAGAAACCAAAATTGGATTTTTTATAATAAATGCGTTAATAAAAAAAAAGCGCAAGAAAATCTAAAGTTACAAAAGTAATTTATAGTGTTCGGGCCCACTAGTTTTCACTAATCTAAACGGCCACTGTAGTAAATTATGTCGCTTTAACACTTTGCCAAATTGCTCGAAAGCTCCTTACAAATTTAGCGTTTATTGCGATAGAATTTATTACATTGTTTTTTCAAAAATGTATAGTACTGAATAAATAAACTGTATGTGCGATAATGAAATTGAGTCAAAAACTATAATCGCTATTTAAAGTCAAGATCAAAAGGGTACTCGCAGACCGTTTGATACACGAAACCGCAATAAATAAGTCGATTCTCCGCTTAGAAGCACTAAATTCACTCGAAGAAGAATGAAGAAAATAACCGCAGCGCGACTCTCATCTCTTCGCTTCTCTCTAAATTTAAGCCTTTTCCGACTCAGGCTTCTACCTCTCTGATATAACGATGAAATTACCGACCAGTTAAGCCAACACTTTTCACGCGTTTAATTTACTTCTTAATGATCTTATTTTTCAACTGATATATCAAATAACATGCAACTGTTAAGAAGGTAAATTAATGTTATTTACTTGTAATGACTTTTTAAAAGTTATTTAAACTTTTTTTTCTTGTAACCTTTTCCAAATATTTTTAAGTTGGCGAAATTTAGAAAAGAGAAAGTTCTAAACAACTCAGGCAAAAAAAAAACAGTATTTTATAATGGTGTTTGGGAATTTATCAAAAATTTAAGGTCCAAAATACGGAGGAATTTGAAAGATAAGCAGTAAAAGTCTTCAATCAACGCGAAAGCATCCTTTATTTATAGCGCACCGTTTAACGGATATTAAAGTGACAACTAAGTGGGTTCTTCGCGACTCGCTGACTGATAAGCGCGCTTTTGGCCAGCGATTTCTTTATTTTCGCGTTCGCTAACAAACGTAGTGGGCGTAAATCAGGCAATAATTGCAGGGCGAGCGCACAATAAAACCGTTACGTTTGCCTTAATTTAGTACCCCGTCTTGGCCGAGTGTCGTTTACGAGGGAAATTAATGTCATTTCGTCGGTCGGCTAATAGTCAACGGAAACTGCCTCAGAATATATATTCGACAGTCTCAGCAGCACCGAGAAATGTAAAAGAGCACATGCTTCTTACTAAAACTTTTTAATGGTTTTATGTATTCTTGTAGTATACATAAACATAAAGTCGTTATATATCGAGCGGGGCGTCGCTTTCCCAACGTTGCGCATCGTTAGCCGTTTAAAATCTAATTCTGGCGCAAATTAGCGGTTCCCCGGTGACGACGGGCGCACATAAATTTCGCTACGGCAAATTGAGAGCAGCCTTTCGTGGTTTCAGATTCGAAATGCGACGATGACAGGAAGAAGAGGCCGCGCACTGCTTTCACAGCCGCACAAATCAAGTCGCTCGAAGCGGAATTCGAAAGGAACAAGTATCTTTCTGTGGCCAAAAGGTGTCAACTATCAAAAACTTTGAAGTTAACCGAAACACAAGTAAATTTTCTTTTTCATTTTATTTTAAGGTCCTCTTTTTTATTGCTCTTTGGGAATATTTGCAGATCAAAATATGGTTTCAAAATCGAAGGACCAAGTGGAAAAGAAAGTACACGAATGATATTGAAATTTTAGCGCAACAATATTATAATTCCATGGGAATCCTAACGCCCAGACCCATTTTTCTTGGCGACAGATTATGGTAAATTTAAACTTCATATAAAATAGAAGTTAGAACCCACATTTTCTATTAAAATTGCTAGACTGGAGTTAAATTTATAGTGAAATATTATTAATATTATGAAATCAGCAAGCAGAACTTAAATAAAAGAGTTCAAATGTAAATAAAAACCTGGAAATTTTATAATTTTTAAGGTTTTTTAACTACGCAAATCAAAGTGGCCTACCTCAGATGGTTCCCGCTGGATGCCCCTTGCCTCCAGGACCCGGAGTAGTTCCATCGTTGATGCCGCCCACCACGTCTCAGTGCATGCCTCCATATCCCGATTTTCCCGATGGATCTGACGGCACTCACCACGACAACTCACCAATGATGCAGCTTCAAAACTTTGGTCGCAATTTTGAAAACTAGCACTACAGGATATTTTTGCCACAGTAAAAAAAAACTTTAAACTTGAACTTTAATACAAGATAAATTAATATTATTAAATAAAGAGTGAAATTTCTATGTTTCTACGAAAACGTTTGCATGTTCAATGCCGAATTATCTAGCGATTCATTGTAATTGAGAATCTGTTGGTACATTTCGTCATCTTCATCTAGCAGAGCTTGCATTCTCTTTTTGTATCTGCAAATTTAAAAAATCCAACAATAATTATTTTTAGCAGAAGAAAAAAGCAAAACATACATTTCACTGTCGGGATTGTTTTCAGGATTTCTACAACGTTCCAGTTTCTTCTCAAGCACTTTCAGTTGATTCTTATCCGGCACTATATCGGCTAATTTGACCATACTACGAATTGTGCGCACGGCTTCAATTAATTCGGCTAATTTATCGCGACCGTCTACGCCAAAGAGAGTGTCGGTCACGTAAGCATCCAGATTTTCCTGCAGTTTTGATGCGGCATGCAGAACAGCTGCCAGTGCCACTTGACTGGGAGAATAAAGTAATACTGCATCGGTCAGAAAGACATTGTCGAGCAATTGTTCTGTTCCAGGTCTTAGGCGTTCTGGATCATTTAACGTGGACCTGGTTTTGATGTCTATTAGAAGACCTTCAACTGGTCTGAATGGATTGTGGACAGTCAGCTGAAAATTCAACTGCTCCATGAGCAAAAGCTCGTTGTTAAGAATAATATCTGACGCTTTTTCGCGGTCTCCTTTAATATTTGCCACGAATTGGTTGATGGAAACATTGAATTCTTCTACTTTACAAGCCAAGTAAATGCATGTTACCCTGTTACAAGAAATTATTTCATTTTATTATAGAAATTTACCCACAATTAATTGGAAAGTTTAAAAAATACTTACATAATTTCCTTAGGATGATAATTCATGGTTGAATTATAAATGTAAAATCGTTTGAAGTAATGCATTGCTGTTCCTATCACATATCTAGGCATTGGTGGCTGAAATCTCTTGCAGAACTCTCGTAATTGAAACTCATATCTTCTGACCATTATATTTTCCTCTTCTGATGTGAGGAAATATTCAAACCGTTTATTTTCCTAAAAACAAAAACAATTTAACAAATTTGTGATTCGAAAACAAAAAGCAACAAAATTAACAGGAACATTTTTGCCATGTTTTTGAATATGGTTAATATTCGTTTGTTCTCGAAGTTTATTAAGTTCTTCCTCACTACTAAACATCCAGTGTTTGCACTGAGTGCTACTAGGAAACATTTTAACAATTAAAACAACACTAATTAAGTAGAAAATATTTAAACATTTGCCGACCGAAAGCCGAATTTTAAGAGGTTAGGTTATATAAGCATATGCAACCAACAAAACGATACTACAATGCAGCGACATCTATATTCGACTAGAAAATTTATATTGGAATCTTTAATTTACTGCAGATGTCGCTAAATGTTTAAAATTAAAATTAATTCCATAGAGAAGTTGAAGCTGATTAATTGAAATTTATGCAAAACACTGAAAGAAGAAAAGGAGCACCATTAATGGTATGGATTCCATAATGAGCACGTTTGCTCGTCCAAGAGCTTCGCCATTAGTAATTTAATATTAAAATTAATACATCTAATTTGGCGTTAACAACCACCTGAAAAGGTGCGGCTTTATTATGATAACAGTGGGCAATTATTGCGCCGCTCCCCGGCTCCCTAGTCAATTTCCTATTTCAGCTTCAGCAATATTTTTAATTCCGAAGCCACGCCACAAAGAAAGACTCTTTTTAACAAGAGTCCATGCCATTCGAAGAGGGATCAGTTGTGCGTTTATAAAAGAATGAAACTACTAGCATCTACTAGTCAATATATGGGTGGTTTAGAGATAAATGTATATAAAACGTTAATGGTGGTGCTTTAGAATGAAATAACGCCGCCTCTTTGTGTCAGGAGCGCTTGATATGTGTTCCGGTAATAATTACAGGTTGCTAATTATTAATTATCGGTTAGGCTGAGTTGTGGCTCTGATATTTCTAACCGCGTCGAAGGAGTGCCCGTGTAACCAGTGACAAGGACGCGAACGTAATATCTTTCCCAGCATGTTTAATAATAATGAATGAGAGAGTTGTTTAACAAAACGAACACAACGGCAATTCAAATTGATCATCAATTCTGATATATCATTCGAGCGCAATCAAGGCTGCCACAATCTTTCCTTTATTCATTATTCATTTTTGTTTTTCTACGGTATCTAATAAAGTTCTTGAAAACCGTTCTTTTCAGTTCTTAGCACATTTACATATGGAGGAAAATTAATTCAATCAGTTGATAAATTAGCAAATCAAACTGTATATACTTTACATACTTTTGTTTTTCAATGCAATTAATTAATTTATTAGAAAACTCTAATTTCAGTAATTTCAAAACTTGTAGTGAAGTTTATTTACCTAAAAAATTGGGTTGATTTCCGGGAAATTCGATTTGTTTATAGATCAGACAACGGAATAATTTGCAAATAGCAGATCTCGTCAAAATTCAAATATCTAATCGTTAAAAGAGATGGTTTTCCATAAGCGTGCCTATGTTATTAAACAATAAACGCGATATTCCAATTCATCAAGCTCACTTAATTATATCTCGATGGGAAAACAAGGGGATGATTTTTTTTTTGTTATTACACACTATGTATAAAGACTAATAATGTGCGCCGAATTCATTTGTTGGAATGTCGCCTGGTAGTCGAGGGAATAAAAATATATTGAAGCGGTGCACGCGGGTCCAGGTGACGCCCATACCTGGGGCCATAAGAACGGCCATCTTATTGCAGCCCGCGGTCTAAGTACCGACAACCGGTCTTCGTATATACATTCATTCAAAACAACAACTACTCACAAGTGAATTTTATTCATACATGAATTTCACTTTATAGCTTTAGCTAAATGCGCGTTTCGATTATTTTCTTAGTGCCTTACGAAATATTTTCCTTGTCGCAGCAGCAAAATTGGATCTAATTATGTAGGCGAACCGTTTATCTCTATGATTATAAAGTGCGAGTCCTTGGGATTTTCCTTCTAAGGTGCGAAATGCGGTCTTCGCATATACAAGAACATATTATGATGTATATTGTATAGTATTGGCACTGTGGCGAACAAGCTCCAGGGTACTGTACCGGGAATTAAGTGCTGTGCTTATATAGTATGTAAACTCATAACATAAATCACTTTTGATTTATATAATTGCCATATAGATAGTCATATAGGTCGATCATTATTCTTTTTTCTTCTAGCGTAATTTCCACAGTCATCGTAAATTTCATCATTTCAAAGGGGTTCAGTCAATCTGACTATATAGTTCTTCTTTTATTAAAAGGTCATTAGAATTAGAACTTCTCACAATGTTCTTTTTTACTGAGGAAATAACTTTACTGTAAATTGATTGGCTCTAGTTTGTTTTTAGGGTCAAGGTTTTCTTGGTTTACATTATTTTGTAAACAGCTTAACAGTTTCTTTTTTTCATATACAAGGTGGTAGATATGGCTCACTTGGTTCATATTGGATATAGAAAATCGGTTAAAAGGACAAAGGTAATGTTACAAAAATTCGATGCCTTCTTTGGTTTCCAAATTTTCAAAAATCACAATTTTAAAAGTTTATTTTTGAATACAATCAACTGCCTTTGACCCAAACTATGGTATACATTTCGTTAAAAATCTTTGACGATAATTAATAAACGTAATCATTGAAAAATTTCATCTTGAAAAACAATGCTGTAACTAATATTTAAAGTGTAGTCTGTGCTCAAAGTAAATATTACCAGTTCGTCATAATTTGTTGGAACTTTTATAACGGAGCTAAAAACATAAAATCAAAATCACGCCAGTTGGAAAAAAATATGGGAGATACAATTAAACAAAATAGTGGTGGATATGCGAGAAGAAACCGAAAAACCAGGAAACGGACATGTGACCATCGCAATGCAATTTTCTAGTTTTTTCTTTAGCATAAAGTAGGGAAAAAAAAATTAAGCCGAGATTAACAAAGCTTCAACCAAATTCGTATTTTAAGAAAATTTTATTCTTGTAAATTAGTCCCTAGTGTAAAGTAAGTATGAAATTTGGAGCAAAATTTTAAATAAAGTATAAATTTTTAAAAGTTTCAATAACATTTATTGCAGTCATTTGTATTTGCATACCATAATGTTGGGCGAAACAGAAACAGAAAAGTATACTATAATTTGGGACAGTGGGAATTACAAATTTATAAACATTTATATAGCTTGCTTGGTTGATGAGATAATATATGGAAATCAAAGTTGGTTATCGGTTTCAATTACTTTGTATCCGTTTTCAATTTTTAATTGATTAAAATATAAAGTTAGCAATAAAAAATCAATTTATTATCTTGTAATATTAATTAAATAAACAAATTTCCAAAATTTCAATTAAAAAAAATAAAATAAAGGCTATTGGTTGAAAAAAATCACGAATATAACAATAAAAAAAAGAAATGTTCAAAAGAGAAGGAAAAAAGGCGCCACAAAAGCCTCAAAGTTATAAAAGGGCTACTTTAGAGGCTTCTGCCTTTGTGCAACTTCTTCAAGTTTTCAACCGTTGTTCACTCTATAATTAAGCTCGGAAATCTTTTTTATAGCCATAATTCCAGAACAAAATTTACACAAACTACAAACGCTCAAAGCATAATACCGGCGGTATATCTATGTCGCAAATAAATTCACACTACATTACTATAAACGGAACGTTTATGCAACATATTCATAAATATAAGAAATAATTTTATAATGTATACTATATACTATACTAAATGGGTGCAAGTGTAAATTATTCAAAGTTATCAAACGATTATTAGAGTGGAAATCATATAAATGTGTGTGTGGAGTGTGTGCAGAAAACGGAATAGCCATTAAAGGTGCTATGGGTAGCGCATTAATCAAAACCGCGCTGATGATGAATAGCCGTTTGAGACGGTGCTTATACAATAAACGAATAGGTTTATTAATATTTAATCCGGATCCGAGTCGGCTCTCAATGTGAAAAATCGTTACGTTCATGCAATCGCAAGTCAAAATATGATTAATTTACCTAACGTTGCTACAACTCTTTCACTGTAACTTTTTTTTTGACTTTTTTCCATTTTTTTGTTGTTGATTTTGTTCTCAAAGTTGTACAGTGCATTTAAAAATATTTTTTTAAATTAGTATATTCAAATAGCATTCATGCATTTTTCCAAATTCCAAAAGTCTTTTTTACTTTTCACATTTTTTCACATTTTAGGAAATGTTCTTTAGTAATGGAAACTATTTTACTTTTTAGTTTGCGTATTCTACATTCTAAAAATGCAGAAAATGTATACTTGTAGGACATCCTGTATAATCTAATAGGAGTTTTTCCGCCGCCCAAGAATACACAATGAGCCGAAATGAATATCGTTGCTGTTGCTGCTGCTGCTGCTGCTGTTGCTGCCTATGACTGCGGGCGTTTCAGCCGCCACGACTTTTATAATGTATTCACATTCATGAGAATCGTATTTTATACACGCTCTTGCAGTACTTTTATAGGACCTGCAGTCGCTATAGTAGTATATCAATGTGCATAGTACCTACAGCCAGCATATCGCAAAACGTTAAACGTAAAAGCAAAGTGCAAGAAAGCCGCTTGCATGTGATGCATATACTGGGAACAGTAGCATGTATAATATAAAGAAACAGGACGGAGACGTATAATTATATATTTAAAATAACAATGATTAAGAGAGCGGATTTTATGTCCTGTAGCTATACTTGTATGTACACCACCTATATGTATGTGTATACGAAGATGTGCTCCGCGCAAGAGATCCTTTCGTGAGCAATGAATACTGCGGCATTTATATTCATGCTGATGCAGTACATGTAACACGAGCAATAAAACATTGAGATATCATTTACAAAGAATGTATTTACTTAGGGATATACAATTGTTTTGCACGTTTGCCTATATGGGCAAATTGTTAGTTTTTTTTTTTTATTTAAGATGCTTATTTTTTTCTATGATTATTTTTACAATTTACATTGATTTTAAAACTTTTAATACAAAAATAATTGGCAATTGTCATTGGAAAGTCATTTAAGTTTCTAAGCTTTTCAAAAATAATAGGTTAGGTTAGGTTATGTAATGTTTCTGTGCTTTGAGCACAGGGAGGCTATCGACCCGAAGGTCCTTTTGCCATGGTGATGGGGATGGGATGCCTACCCATCTAAAATAATATTATTGTATAAGATATACCAAAAATTTTGACAAAAAAGTTTGTTTTTTGATTCTTAAATTAAAAATGGGAAATTTTTTAATTCTAAATTATCCAAGAAAAATGCAAACTATAGAGATAAATCATTTAAATCATAAACTTCAAAGCATTTAAAAGAAACCTCAAAATTGCTTCCTGCAGTAGCGATATAAGAGGGATATAATAAGTCTTTTGCAAAAATTTAATAAGTCTTTTGCAAAAATTTGTTATTTTTCTTCTTTTTTTATTAAAAAAGGTAAACTAGCTATCTTAATTTTAAAATTACTAAAGCAAAATATCAATTTATAAGTATTAAAAAAAACATCAAAATACCTCTTATATACGAGTAGATAACAAAAATTTTGAATAAAAATTCTTTTATTCGTTTTTTAATTAAAAAAAGAAGAAGAAAATTGTTCTCCATCAATTTAAGCATTTTGCTGATCTGTAATTTGCCATCATTAAATATAATAATGAGTAATTTAACGTATGTGAAGCAAATTTCCAGCAAAATTCGAAATTCAGCCAAAGTATAATAATTTTGGCCACAAAAATAGCAATTTCCCTCTTCGAATTTAAAAGCTTGTCCCAGCAGCAGCTAAAGTCTAAAAGTTCAGGCCCTTTAATAATATGGATTATTGCGAATATAATACAGCAAAATTTCAACATGATCGCCATCGGATGGTGACCGCAGACATGTAATTTGAATATAAAATTATGCAAGCGCATTTTCACTGCCTCCGTATATCATTAACTTATTTTCTGGCAAATTTTGTCTTCAACCCAAAAAATAGAAAAACATAAATTTTCCATCATCATCGTCAGGAACAAAAAAAAAAACAGAAAAATATTTTATAAAAATAATACATTCCAGGGAAAATTAAAATAATGCAAATAATAATAATAATAATGATAACAAAAGGACAAACTGATGAACAAACATGAGAAAAACGAAACATGTTTGTCGAGCAATAAACAAACAAATTTAACGGCTCTATCAGAGGAGTCGTTCGAAGGGATGCGTAATGTCTGTTATTGCCGCCACGTAATGATAAAGCAAACGAAGAAAAGCGGTAGAATGCAGCGCATATATGTGCATTAATAGATAATGGCGGAAGATAAACGGACGCGGCACAATTGTTTTACTTTATTCCATAATTCATCGGGCGATTCCTTGAACAGTTCAATTTGTGGTTTATCCTTTGGGGCCGTGAGGGGTGCGTGCACATTCAATTATTTAATCGCGACCACGCAACCAACAAGGATTGCTCATGAAAAATGCACCGCTTGTTTAAATTTTCTCAGAAGCCTAACACCAATCGACCTATGTGCATTATTGACAAATCGCACCCCCTTCACAATGATCACAAAGGATCGCTTTTATATGTACAATTTTTTTTACTTTCTTACATAAGAATTTTGTAAGTTTTTTTATTTTCTTATGTTTATTTTTATTTTGTCAATTTCATTCTCATTTTCTTATTAGAATTATTATTAGAAATTGTGGTGT
>JASKGO010003396.1:0-20369 GCA_030556065.1 Holobus sp. GC000080 | reverse complement strand
CCGAGCTCTCGGTTTCTATACCGAACGTCATGGGTTCGATCCCCACGGCCGGCAAGATATGGGTAGTGGTGTTTGGGTAGGCATCCCATCCCCATCACCATGGCCGAAGGACCTTCGGGTCGATAGCCTCCCTGTGCTCAAAGCACAGAAAAAGTACATTATATATATATATATATATATATAAAAATTCAATCAATTTACTGATTTTTTCAAATATTTTTTAAATTAATGTAATAAAAGAAACACTTTGGCATTTACATCTGACGAATTTGTGCGCTGTGAAAACAAACAAACTTTGGAAATCCGTCATTTATAACTGGGTTTTCACTTCAGTAGCATTTCTTTCTTATGGATTGAAAGTGTGCTGTTGGGAAAAGAGAGCGACAGCGAACATAATGCATCGAGCATATCTCTCTCTCTCCCTGCGAAGATAAATCGTGGCAAAGGAAATATGAATGGATAGTGGCGTACTCAAATTTCCTCTGGGGCTTTTGTGTTGACGGTCAGCGGCGCGAACGTAATTTCTTGAAACGATCGGTTTCAATTTTCGAATGCTTGGTGTCTCGTTTCCTTTGTACTCGTCAAAACTAAACATCTATCTCGACGTCATGCAAATTCAAAAGTTGTGCTTTTACCACTTATATTATATATTCACCACGCTAAAACTGCGTTTTCATTTCGATTAAGCGTAAGGCTGGAAAATTTCTAAAGAAAAAAAAAAGCTTTAGAGAGCGTTCAGTAATTAAAATCCATTGCAGAGAAAAGTAGAAGAAAAGGAGCAAAGAAAGAAAGGCGATTAAAACGTGAAGACGTCAATGTCGAAATTTACAACATCGTAATACTATAAATTACAATTTGAAATCCCCGAAGAACCTCAAAACTCCGGCAAAACTTTTAAGCAATGAAATGATAAATTGCACTTTCGCAATCCGGAAAATATATTGTAATTTTATATTTACCGCTTCGTTGCTTCCCTCATTCGCTTTAATTGACTCTGCCTTATCATTACCACCCTTATTATTCACTACACAAAAAAAGATTCATTTATTGTTCTTATCTGATTTTTGTTTCAATATTTCATCAGCCAAATGATAATTTTTTGATTATTTTTAATTTTCAAAAAAGCTTTTTTCAAGATATAAATCATATAAAAAGAAGTTTATCAGTAAAGCTGTCCGATGGAATGATTATAAATCTTCAGTTCGTTTATATAGCTGGCTTATTTACGTTGTACATAGAGCATTACTCTGGATTTTATACAGATATGAATAAATATTCTATTTAACGTACTTCACTTAGTTGAAGCTACAATTTACAGCATTGAATATATGTTTAAACATTTGAAGCGTTCGTAAAAAAGGGTTTGATTTTATTTTTTATTTACTGCCGTTGTGAATCCACAAATATTTTTCTCATATAAATTTAAATATATGTCATAAAAACATTTTATAGTCAAGAAGAGGCCGTAAAAAGTTGTATACGGCGACATCTCACTGGTGGCGAAAAATAGACGCCCCGTGAAAAATGCATTGAAAACACAATAAATCTTCTAACTTCTCAATTTCATGCTTTATGACTTTTTCGCGCTAGCCAATTGTTCGTCATATGCTGAAATAATCAACATTATTTGTTTTCAAAACGACCGTTTCTTTTTTTAAATGATTTATGCGATTTCAATTTTAACATTGATTTTTTTTTGTAATTACTTGTTTTTATACATTATAATTAAATTTAATCTCAAAATATCAATATTCAATTCGGAGAATTTTAGTAAAAATGAATAATTGCAAAATTTAATGATTTTGCAAGTTCTGCACCCGGCGCCTTCGCACTGCGCAATATGAAAAATTGCATTTGAATTAAATTATCTAGGAAGTAGCGTAATTAAAGCGAAGCTTATTCATTAGTCTTTCTTAGATGAAGTGACTGACGTTAGATGGAACGTTGTTTTGCACTTAGAATCCGTCCCTGTCGCAATTAACGTCGTGCAACGGGCGTATGCGATGCAGAAACAAACGTGCAAAGGGAACAGGATCCCTTCGTTAGATTGAGTTAGAAGTAAACTATACGTACCGTGAGCATGGAAAGGGCGAACTGAGCAAGCGAGCTAGCGAAACGCAACACATTTGATATCCAAACTCAGCAATGTTTGTGTGTGTGGGAGTACATTTAACAGTACACACGTTATAATGTCCTGCCTCTAATATATCTAATGTTAGTTTATTGTTTCTGCCCTTTTCTATTATCCGGCCTCCTTTTCCTCCCTCAATCCGGCTGCTTCATATACTGTGCGCTATAATACTTACTCGGTGTAGGTGGATTTGAGTTTGTGCGCCCTTCTTGTCTGTCATTGCAGCAGTTCCGTTGAAACCTTCAGGAAATAAATGTTTACATGTGCTGGTTTGAGTGTGGGCGCAGCTCTGGCCACTGTTTTGAACTGTCTGCTTTCCGCGCGGATCCATGTCAAATGATGATGATGATAATAACATCGTGGCGAAACACAGAAACAAGATAAATTAGAGCCACTATCGCCTCCTTTCTCCCATGTGTCAAGAGCTATTGTTTTCTAGTTTGTCATAATGCTATGAGCTTTTAATTTGGACATTCACCTGCAAAACTGGTACTATTTTCTTTCTTTTGTTATTTTTTCAACGTCGGCTTATGAAACTGGTATTTTTGTCTTTGATTTCTCAATTGCACGGGGTGCTTTCTACTTCAGTCGATAATTTCAAATGAATCGCTTTCGATTTTTCATCCTTTTTTCCGCTAATACCGAATGTGATTGCACAGGCCGTCAGTTCAGGCCTATCATCTATTTTTTTCATTTCTGCTCAATGCCTCAGCAGTTTAATAATGAAATATTACTTTTTTATACGCCTTGTCCTAAGTAATAGAGAATTTCGGAAGCATATTTTTTCGTTAAAGTCAGCACATCCATATTAATCATCAAAGACATTTTTTCGATTTCTCTTGACGTGCTTAAGGTTTAATTTTTTCTTATATTTTCATCATTTTAAATTAATGGAGCATTGGTAGCAATCATTGTTAAAGTTGAGAATGGCTACTTAGAAGTTACTAGCACTGCAATGTACGCTTTATAAATTAACTTTAATTTTCATGTCTCCAGTTATAGTAACATTAAGCCCTAAGTGCTTCTTGGTAATTCCTGAGACTAGCTCGTTGCAAATGGAGTGCTCTTTAGCGCAACTTAAATTGATTTGTTTACGGCAATTTAAAATTAATACTCCGAATGCTTAACAAAGTACAAACTATTATTACATTCGTGTCCAGAACGATTTCCACGAAGAGATTGTCCCCAAAAATATACAAAAAAGCAATGGTTTGTAGAAAGTAAGTATATGGAAAGAGTTTCTTCCTTGTTCAAGTGCAAACGATTTAACGACTATTGTTCACTATAAATACGATAAATAGACCTAGAAAAAGCAAGCAGTAAAGTCTGATGGGACTGTCGGAACTTTTGTTAAGACTACTAAAGTACCATTTGTGTGTTTCATCCCGTAATTTACTCCGATCGGTAATGTAGCAACGGTCCAGACGTTTATTTTGCAGAGTGTTTTGT
Organism: Holobus sp. GC000080; assembly: GCA_030556065.1. Lineage (NCBI taxonomy): Eukaryota > Metazoa > Arthropoda > Insecta > Coleoptera > Staphylinidae > Holobus > Holobus sp. GC000080. The sequence continues at coordinate 16,789 of JASKGO010003396.1, read as the reverse complement.
TTTCAGAAAAGAAAAAGGGAAAAATAATAGTGACTGCAGGCTTTGTTTATTCAGTGAACTAGGGAAATTTCAATTTCCTCTGCCGGTTTTTAACTTTTCCACAAATATTTGATGAAGAAACACAGTCCAAGTCTCTTTTTTATTTTTTATTTTTTTTTTATTTTGCTACATAAATATCTTAATTTAATTTCATGTTCTTGGAATGATTAATAAATTTATATTCTTTTATTTTATGCTATGTAAATGTAAAATCAATAATTAAATCAATCAATAATATTTTGTTTTGTTTCAGTTAAATAAAATAATTGTTTCTTAATTACAAAATTATACTATTTACAATGTAATATCCGGCTACAACATTTAATTGAACACCCATTACATTGAAATTAATAATTTCAGTTTTAATAAAACCAAATTAATAACTATTAAAATAATTTTGTTTGGGTTCTTCAAGAAATGTTATTTTGATTTTAGTATGAATAAAATGCTTGCAAGGAAATTGCCACTTTCTGGACCTGAAAACTTTTCCAGATATCCGGAACCTAAACACATGTCTAATAACATTAGGGCGGCATACGAACTCCACCAACACCACATTTCGCTTATTACTATAATATAACCAAATTGTAGCGATAACATCTGCATAATATGTGTTGAGGCATTTAGAAACGCAATTTTCCGACGCGTGAAAGCTTCGCAAATGTTTCCACAGCCGCATTTTATCGATACACACCTTTAAAAAAAAAAAAAAACTCTTTTATATAGGTAAACCCATTTCATTGTTATTAATGTGTGAATTTTTTTGTTTATTTCAGGATTACAACGACGATATTAGACAGGAACAAATGTGGGAAATGCAAGTGTTGTCCAGCCAGAGAAACAATAACAAAGGAGACGAGGCGAGCGGCAGTTCCAGTTCGGGGGCCGAATACCCGAACGATGACAGACTTAGTGCGGACACGATGGACGGCGGTCCCGAAAGTCCACAGGAAGAGCATCCTGCCATGAGGGGCGTGCAAGCAGGTAAGTCTCTTAAAAAATTAATTATCACCGATTCGGGAATTTTATATATCGTATATCGCGTGAGGGCGTATCACGACGATGTCGGTTTCCAAAAAGGGGTAGGAAAGGTGTCGATGAATTATTCAGCACTTGACCCGCAATTTAAACTGCACTCGACCTGTGGCTGATTATGACACGCACATTCCTTAGCAAACAACCCTCCGGGTTATTAATGGTGTACATGTGTATTAGTAAGGGCTAAAAATGCGGACCTAAGGGTGTTGTAATTCTGCTGCTGTAAGCTAGCTTTTTGATCATTCTTTAGAATATGCCCCACAATTAACTTTATGAACACGTAATTACTTCTATTTGAAGATGCCTGTTTCTGATTACAGCAGCAAAGAGAAATAACTAAATAAATAAATTTATTTAAGAGAAATTATATGAAATTATAGGTAACGATCGAAATTTCTGTTCAGAGCTTTAAATTGGTGGTGGCTGATAAAAGTTTTTCGATAAATAGGAAAAGAAGAAAAAAACTGAAAGTCTTAAGAAGAAACAATAGAAATCAATCACTATAAAACCGTTTATTAAATCATGTTTTCCGATAATGAAAAACCGGAATTGTAGCCTGTAAAACTGATAATCCAAAACGGGAAGCCTGAAACGAGGATATTAGATCAATATAGAGGTTGGAAACAATCTAATTCAGATAAAAAAGCGCAAACCTTTAAATCACACACACGCGTGATTCAATTTAAAATGATCCATATCTGAACAGGGCAATCAAGCAAGTACGTTTCTACCTACGGTCATTTTGCACCCTTTTTTTATCATCTTTGACACCTCTAACCTTTCTGTTTGATGAAAGCAATTTTTTTCCTGCCGCTACCCAGCTCTGCTTTCACTAATTTATTAAATTTTCCATCGGCCGCAACCAACGAAAAGCGCCATTGCCCAAAAAACCGTTAAAAAGACCAATGTTGTGCACATTGGAAATGTGGGTAACTGTGAAGCTACTACATACAGGCAAATTGCTGTTTTTTATTTAATGTTTTTGTTCGGCCAACAAGCTGCCTCCATGTACCACCAAACAAAATTATAATCCAGTATGAACACGTAATGAGACAGGTGAATTACGTGGATGCTAGTGAGGAACATTTGTACCTTCCTCCACTATTCACAGATAGTTTATTTGCATAAAGTAAATGTAAGACATGTTAGTCAGGCAGTACTGTTCCGGTAATAAGTTCAGAGCGGTAATTAGTACGACTGTAACACACTTGACACAGTTTAAAAAGTTCGCCCCAGTTTGCAAACAGAGGCTGCTTCTTTTTTTTTTCTAACGGGTAGTGTTTTTTGTTTGTCCTGTAGGTGTTTCGCCGGCGGCTACGGAAATTTCCACTGCGATTGTGTCGACGGCAGGTCCCCTCAGCAGCAATTCGAATAATGGGCAGCTCTCGCCGAATAACGGGATCCCTGCTGCAGCAGCCGTAGCAGCCGCCCCCACGACAAATATCGGATTGTCGGTGGCGGCAGGACGTAAGAGGCCTCTCTTAGCAGGTGGCCCAAGAAACTCCATGACCCCCACGAAGAGGACCGTTATGAGCCTCTTGGCAAGGGCCAGGGCTGCTCAAGCCAAACAATTACCCGCCACCTTTCAAAGAGGAACACCCGAGTAAGTTGCTGACATTTACGTTGAGCCCTTAAGCATTCTACTCTTTTATTCACCTAACTATTGCATGCTTCTTTATGCTGCAAACCAATTATGTTATTTCCATTTTTTCATATTTTTCTATAATAAAAAAACCTTTTTTATTAAAAGAGTAATTTTGTGGATTTCTATACAGTACAGTATATTATTTATTCTGCGCCTTTGCAATTGATACATTAAATTACAACTTTGGAAATATTGAAGAAAAAAAAAATGAAAAAAATCTTACTATTTTTATTTATTTTATTTCACAAGAAGGTTGAAGAATGATTTATGTATGCAATATATCCAAAACATTTTCCGTTGTGAACTTGCGATGCACTTTTTGCTCGAGTGGAAAAAGTGGCACTTAAAAGATTTACTTCTTGGTGAAGATAACTGCACTCTTGACCCTCTAAAAATTTCAAACATCAATTTCAGATTTCAATCATGCATTAGATATGATAATGTATGAAGGCCGGTCATATTCCGTATTCTGCATAAATTATGATGCGCACAGCGCTTGCATTTTTAGTAGCATCAGCTACGTTCGTTACTTGTATAAATATTCAGGAAAGTTAGAAAAACTCTTTAAAATATGACTGGTGGGTGTTATTGATGACAAAGTATTGCGAACAAATATATCAAAGTATATTCCTGGGGGCAGCCAAGAGGCATTTCGCGTGTTTTTCATATTGCCAAACATGTCACGATCAGGATTTCTTGGCTAACTATTCCAAATCCATCTCTCATATACCCTATACCTAGAGCCGCCCCCGTGCACGCTTGTATGCATTATAAGATTATAAGTTTACCGACTCGCTCCACGTTAAGTGCAGTCAACGTTTTATACAGCGGAAGAACAAAAACATATCCATCCGCCCAGAGAGAGATGAAATCAATCAAATTGTGTGGCTCCGCAGAACGCATACTGATCTGACTAATATGTGCTCGAGGTTGCCCATTTCGTAAAATTGAGCCGTAAAATTAATCGCTTCGTTTATCCTTCAGTCTTACACATCTCCCAGCTGAATCTCCTTCATCCCCCAGTTACGCTTTGCCTCATTCTTGAAGAAGCCACTAATTGCTCGCCGGATTTATCCCCTAAATCTCTCCGTCTTCCTCGAAAAACAGTTGCTAAATGAAGTCTACAACTAAACGTACGGCAAAAAACACAACATTTGCGTTCGGAAACATTAAACTACAGACATCGAGTAATCGATTTCGCTAAAAAGAGTATTCGTTTCCGTCATGTCAGAAACACTTGATTGAGTTTGCATATTTATAAGACGAGTAAATCTCCCGCGTCTATGAAATCGTTCAATTCTTCTGAATGCCTACGGGAAATTTAATACCTTTTCATTCTGATAAATCGAGGTCACTTGTTTCTGCCTAATGTGGTGCAGATTTTCACATAAATTATCCTCCGCTCCCTACCGTTGTTGCAGCAAGTTACAAGTTTCCGAAAGTTCTTTCCACTTCCGCAAATGTTGTGCTAAAGGATCTTCGAGCCACAAGTTAATTGATGGCGCTCGATGTTAATGATGTCCGATAAGTGTAATCTGGCAAACTCTATTCATACATAAATAGAGTTTAAGGCCGTCAATTACACGCTAAATTTTCATTATCCCTTAGATCAATCATAGGGCTCTAATTGATTGCAAAACGATATCTGCATTGTTTAATAAACGTTAAATTACATTATATTACTATAGTTCTAGACAGTTGACTAATGAAATAATTGCTTCAAATTATATATATATTTTTTAGTAGTAGTTACTGTATTTTTTCTGTGCTTGGAGCACATGGAGGCTATCGACCCGAAGGTCCTTTTGCCATGGTGATGGGGATGTTTCATTTAATATATCTTGAAGGTCAACCTGCACTAGGACTTAAATTTGAAAAATTGATTTAATTAAAATTTAAAAAATTGGGTACGGCCAAGCATAGATGAGGACAAAATAGCACCTAAAATTTCTACGGACGAATAAAAGAAATTCTCTCGGACTTACCTTCACCAAGATACGATGCGTGATCTGAAAACTTATCTTGTTTTTTAATATGATACGCGGAAGTAAATTTAGTTTTATTAATGAGTTATGACAATTTATTTAATATCAATAAATGTACAATGAATAAATGAACAAAGGTATAGATCTGTTTTTTCATGAGAATTGCGGATCCTCGCGGAATGTAAATAGCAATTGCGTAGTGTCATTAAGAGATAATTAAGAGACATTACTCCAAGTGTGAATTCATGAAAAATTAATTGAAACAATGATGATTAGCGATATTTATAACAAACAACGCTAACCATGGACTAACTAACTAAGAACAGGTATGATCTTTCGCAGGGATCCACAGGTTATATGAAAATAGACTAAAGATCCTCCTTAATTTTCATACTAAAAAATAATTTAAACTGTCTGTTGTCTTATTGTAATTAATGAATTGTAATTAAATTATGTGATTTTGTTTTTCCAGACGAACGACGAGTTTGGTTCCACTTTTACGAGAAGATTACCTAACAGGAGCAGTAAATCTAAACCTAATTTAAAGAATCAATTTTCATATAGAGAGAACTTAAAAATTACATTTAAAAATTAGTTGATTATTATCTATAACAGAAGCAAAGAATCGGTGAGTACTTTAAGTTTCCTTGTTTAAAATTTGTTTTTTTAAATTTATTTTCGCAATTAAAAAAAGAGAAAATAGCAAAGAAGTGAAACGTAAGGGAACTGAATTGACTACTATTGTATGGTGCGAGGGTGTTTTTAGTACATACTTAAATATAACGAGCGGCATGAATGAGTAATAAAAATTACAGGACAAGTACTGATAAATAGATAAATTACATATCTCAAGGAATTCAATTGTACCGTAACAATCAACACTAAAAGTGGGCGAGAAAGCTTCTCTTCGTGGTAAAGGTTTTCAAAAAGTCGAAAGAGGGATAAAATGAACGGTCATAAGCCATTTTCAAATCCGATTTGTTTTAAGAGTATCTGCACTATTGGCGGAGCAGGCGAAATGAATAGCGAAAAAGCGGTTATGTGCAGGACTCTTTCCAATCAAATTTATCTGAGCGGAAAATGCGTTCGGATGAAAAAAATGAAACGCAAACAGAAGTAGTGGTATCTTGATGGCATTATCTTCAGTTATTCTGCTCAGTTCAACACTTTTCTTTTGTTCCTTTCAAGTCGTTTTACTTGACATTCAAAAAGACAGTATATTCGCTATATTCCTTGGGGTTTCTTTTTATTTAAAAACCGTTTTCTTCGATATAATAAAATATAACGTTCCGTTTCTTAATTGTGTTTTGGATTTTGTTTTTAAATTTAAAGAGTTTTGCTTGTGCCAAATTTTTCTTGCTTAATGCCACAAAGATACACTTTTATTAAAATAAATCTTATAAATCTATAAAAAAAGAAATGTCGAAACACCAGTCAGTGTCCATTACTATTTATAAAAATGTTATACTGTAATGTTAAAAGATATATAAATAATATATATTATTATTAGAATCAATTATAAATAACTATAATTGCACGGACCAAATATGCATAATTTTTAATCAAAAGATATTGAAAATGCATTCATTTGTTTTAATTTTAAAAGTATTACTTACGAAAATATTACCGATTTAGAAGAAGGAAGAACTAAAATATTATTTAAACAAGAACTTCATTAAACATGGCAAAAGGTAGATTTAAAAAAAGTAAAAAAATTTAAAACATCATTTCATTATGATTAAAATAAAATTAAAATTAAATATTTGAAAGTTATTATAAAATATTACCCATAGCTATTGTAAATTTCAAAACATTAACTATGATAGTTTATATAATAATAAAAATTAATTAATAAAAATTATACGCAAAAATATTTAGAATAATTAAAAGAGTATGTACCTATACATGTACTGGTTGATAATGTAAAAAAAGTTAATCACAACGAACTTTATAAATGTTTATTCTCTATTTATTCTCTATTATTGAGTGCTAACATTTCAACCGAAAAATTCAATTTAAAATGCGAAACAGAAAATAGACGGAAATATAAAATTTCAGAATTATTTTCCTCTCTTAAAAACCCGTAAAACGGTTCAATACATATCGATTATTTCTTTAAAGCGGAAAATAATTTCACTGAAAATTAGCCACATTTGGGAAAATTTGTTAAAAATGTTTACTGCGTCATCTGCATATAATGTATAATCTAATTAAATTTTAAATTGTAATAATGCATATAATATATAGTAAAAAAATTATATTTAAATTATTCCCTAGAAACTTGTAAAGTCTCAAACGGATTTTCTTATTATTGTTGTAATTATCTTTGACAGAACTTAATGTTTTCTCAACTGAATCATGACACAAATTGTAAAATCGTCACATGTTGCTACACATAGAATTTAAACAGAATTGTTCATTATCTATTAAATTATTATAAATGATAATAATTATAAAACGTGCGGGGGTGTACAAAGACTCAGTACAAATGTTAATCCGCTTTTAAAAAACAAAATGGGTGCCAAATAAACAGAGCAACAATATAAAAAAGTACACCCTACTGCGCATACTTTAATAAAACTTGTTTGTAATAAATTTGGTTAAACATTTATTAATAATTCTTAATTTTCATTAGAAAAAAAATTAAATAAATGAAATAAAAATTGTTTTCGAAGGAAATAAATGTTTTGCCAATTTTTTTGCACAACTGAGTTTTAAAAAAGTATGCCTAAATTAATTATAATCGGTAGTATGAAGCGAAAATGTTGACTAATTGTAAATTTATCGGTATAATATATTGATTAAAAGTAATTAATACAATATTAATGTGAACATTTTAACAAGAAACTAAATAATTCCTCCGATAAAATAATTGATGGTTTCTTCTTCGAACTTAATTTTTTTGAAAAGTAATATTTTGTTAAAATAAAAAAACGCTAAATGACTTATTAATAGATCAAAATGGTTAATGTGAAATGGCTTCCGCATTGACCGGAAGCAAAACTTTAATTGTTAATTACTTATATTCACAAATCGATAAATTTGTATGTGCATCAGCGATGTAATGAATTAACGTGGCCAATACGTTCTGTTAATCACGTGTCAAATTTATTTGAACTGTTTGATTATGATTTCATTGAATTTAATTAACTAAGTAATTAAAATTAATTAAACTAGACGATTGCTACATGCATTAGTGAATTTGTAACATTAAAATACATGTAATAATATTAACTTTTCGAGTAATAATAATAATTATTAAACCATTAACTAAAAATCTAAAAAAAAAAAACTCTTCTATGTATTCTATAATATGTGTACATTATTACTTATTAAAATAATAAATGAAAGATAACTTTGACCAGTATGTTGTTAACTATAAATGTATATTTGTACTTTCTTGTTTATTTCTGGAAATATTTGTTCATATTTATTTATTTTGATGGATGTTATTGTTTATTTTTGCTTATAAATATGTAACGGAATATACTTTATTAATTTTTCCGATTTTTTTTTAAGTTTATTTTTCATATATATTTTTAGTTGCAATATTTTGTTTAACATTTTACAACAATTTTTTTTTGTAACAAAAAGTTTTTTAAACTTTCCAAAGGAAACACAGCAATTCTTTTTTTATGAATAAATGATAGTATTTTTATTGGACTTCTTTAGCGTTTGTTTGGCTTGAAAAGGAAACTTGACTGTATATTTACCTTCTTTGTGTACTTTAATTACACCGACGGACGTCTTTTTAATTAGTCGAGCGATGATCGAAATTTAATGAACCTCTTCGTCCAAATTCTGCTTCACTCCGCCAACTCTTCTTCCGATATTTCCTGTAAATATGTGAACATGGCTGATAATTTCATTAAAATGCAGCTGCGCGTAAAAACAAAGGAAAAGTTTTCCTTTAATAACATTTCCTAATTACTTCCAAGAAACTAAACATATTGTACTTAGGTAGTATGTGGGAGGGAATTCTCTGGGGAAAGCATACAACTAGAAAAGTTATAATTGCTCCTAGAAAAAGTTAAAAGAGTTCCAACGATACATTTGCGGATATGGAATTATGTTTTGACCTTTTTACAGGATCCCTTTTTTTCTCCTCAAATAAATTTTTGTAGTTTAATTAAATGCAACAAAATATTGTTTTTATTATTATGTATTTTATTAAGGGTTAAATATTCAATAATATTTTATTAATTAAAATAATTTAGCAATGTTTTTTCAAGCTCAGGTAGGTTTGAATAAATAATTTTAGAACAACTTTAAAGGGAGCAAGCTGAGAGGAAGCAGTCGTTGCATTTTCCACTTTCCACAAACGCACTTGACGCCTGGATGGAAGCACTTTTGTTCCCGGGGTACGTAACACATCTACGGCAAAAGGCATTGTTTTGCTGGTGCACATTGTTCACCCGTTTGTTCCACTATATTCACTCGCACGTTTCAATTGTCCTTGGATAGCCTTAACAATCGTATTGTTAGCAAATACTATCAATTTTTGCATATATATACAGATCGCATTAATGAATTACTAATTACAGTCAATTCAGCTGTAGTATTTTAATTTCGTGTAGGTACTAGCAATAGCTCAACTAATGACTACTTGTATTTTATGTATTCTCTCTGCATTGAGCAGCAGCTTCCTCGTTCCTTTGTCTGTTAGGATAATTTAGGAAACCGAATCGTAAACTTATACGGACAGGATAGATAAATCATTTCCTGTAATATTTAGGAAGTATATACAAAAGCACGTTTCGATATAAATTAGATAAAGTGAAAAAGGGAAGCAAGAGTAAGGTGGCGCGCGATCCTTTCACTGTACATCCACTAAATTCACGCTGTGAAAAGAAAGTCCTGAAAATTAGATCAGAATCCTAGTCACGCGAGCAGTTCTGTGCCACATCCTGTTCCTGTCGCAGCTCGCCTCGTTTCCGCTTATAATGAGCGTTAATCAAAGGTACCTCGGCCAACTCGTGATAAGCTTATTGATGATAAAATGTTTATCAACTGCAATCATTTCTTTTTCTTTTATTGTTATTATTCTTATAAAAACTAACTGTTGAGCTGCTCAAATTTTTATTAAACTTTTAATATTTTCTCTTTTTATATACTATTTAACTTATTAGTAATAATTTCTAATTTAATTCCTATAAATTTTTTTTATTAGTTTAAAATTAATTAAAGGTAATTTTAAATTTATTAATAATAATAATTTTGCTGGATGCTACTAGTGCTGCTAACTTTTGTCTCAAAGTTCTACTACTTATGCTGCTTGAAGCTCGATTTCAGTAAGCTTTCAGAGCTTTGGAGCTTTCTAATGTAGAGGTCGTCATAATAGCAATCGCAAAGTACTATTTGATATAATAAAAAAATATTATCATGTCTTAATCAATAGATAGCAAATATAAAGACGTCATATATTGAATAAAAATTTAATTGTGAATTTATTATTTAATTAAATTTTAATTACATTTAAAAACAACAATGCGTTTTTTGTTCTCAATTTTTAAAATATAACAATATTTTGTTAACTGAAACTGAATTTTAAAAAAGCAATTCTATTGAATATTTTTATCCCTTAATATTAATAAATATTTTATATTTATTATTAATATTAAACAAGTATTAATTTTTAATTTATTATACTTCTACATGATTGCACTGAAAGTGAAAAATGGTTCAACGCTTTCATTTTTGTTTTTAGAAGCCGATTTTTATGATAATTAATCCCATTTATATAAGGCATTATTTCCAATTTGTTTACTTAAATTTTAATTCGGAACCACTTTTGGTTTAACCGGAAATGACCCCAACTTTTGATATTTACATTTTAATATAACCCTCAGTTTTTTTTAACTTTTTTGAATTCCTTCGTCATTTATAATCTGGAAACGTGTTTTGGGTCAATTTTTAATTTCTAAATTTACCACAATAGATAATATCAAAAAATGGTTTGCTAAAATCATTAAAAAACCTTTCTTTGGCTTTTAAAATAATAATAATTAGCGGAATCGGGTTTTCATACTAAAAATATCCCAATGATTCCCAAAAAGTGAAATAATGTAGGGGTACCATTGAAAAATACGAAGTTAGGGTAATTTCCGGTGAAACCGGTGGTAGAACGAAATTGAAATCTGCGCCAATCAATGCAAAACAATGTCTTACAATATATTTTTAAAAATTTGGTTGGTAAATCATGAAATGAAAGGACTGAGCTCCTTTTCTGTGTCTCCCTGTGTATGTTATAATATAAATAAATAACAAAGTTCATTTTTTGTATGAAAACGACCCATGAAGCATCCGTATAAGTAAAATTTGAAATTTATGAATATATTTATTATTTGATTTTTTTATTAAAAGAAACTAAAATCAATTCTCTTCATAATGTCCAATGACCAATCATTGGGAAAAAGTTTGATTGATAAATTAAAATTATATCCCAGATATAAGCATTAGTAATATTATTTTTTAATTTTAAATTGAAATTGTAAAAGTTTTTATTTTTCAGATCCAAGCCGAAATAGACACAAGCCTCACATACGACGAAATTTTAAAAGTCAGCTTTTCCATAAAGAAAACATTCGGAAAGTTTGGAATACATTTTGGTGATCGCATTATGCTAATCTGCGAAAACACAATTTTCTACCACTTTTATTTATTAGCAAATATTCTCAGCGACTGCATATTATGTCCCATAAATAAATCCATACTAAGCTAAATGCTAAATTAATTATTTCGATATAACAAGAAGTCCATAAAGTGTTATTAATACAATTAATTGTCCATTTAGACGAAATGGAACACATGTGTGAACTGCTTCAATCAAAATTAGTGGTAGTTTCAGATGCGGTCAGAGAAGTTTATTGGAAGAGTTATAGCCAATTTTCGAACATCAAATATTTGATAGTAGAATAAGAATCGAAATCAATAATATCGAAAGAGATGAATTCGATTGCAACTTGGCCATCACCAATATTGATTCTGCGCCTGTCCTAATATTGAACTCTTCGCGGTAACTACTGGTTTGCTCAAAGGGGTTGTTCACTCTGAAAAGTCTTAAAGAGATTTTTGGAGCGCTTTCAAAGGTTTCTTATATTTTTTTCTTTTTGGCCGGCAACAAAAGTTTATCTGTTGCAGCACTTTAAAAGAGGGTGAACATAATGTACTCAGGGTTCTTCCGTGTTTTCAATAGGTTTCTTTGGATTACTTAACAGTTTATTTTACTAAGAGAAAAACTAATTGTTTTGAAGACATTTCGTCCTGAAGTTTTCATTAACTTAGTGTTTTTTTGTTGTTGTTGTAATTTGATGAAATTAAATAGTACTATTTTAGCAGTCTTAAAGAATTGATTTGCCCTGGTGTTCCCATTATAAAAACTCTATAAATTTATACAAGCAAAGGTTAATCGTTAATCTCCTTAAAGTCTAATCTTATTAAGTCGTTAAGCTTTGTGTATTTAATTCAATTAATACATATAGAATTATATCAATAAACTTATAAAGAAAAAAGTAAAAGTGTAAGTAAATTATTTAAGCGATTCAGTTATTTATTTAGCTCATAAAAATATATAATTCGTCGCAAAATCATCTGGGAGCTTATCGAAAGCAAATCTAATTTACTTTTTTAGATTAAATGCAATCCTTCGAGAAGGATATGGCATGACTGACTTCGGTTATGCTCTATTGACACCCAAAATATTGGCGTTGAGAAATTCGCTTCCTGTGGAATGCTAATGCCGGGGGTGGAGGCCAAGATTATAAACGAGGGGCAGTGTCAGGGTGCTAACAAAAAAGGAGAACTCTATAAATGAAATCTTATTCGAATTTTGTAGAGTACCTCCAGAATTCAGAAGCCGCGTACCAAATATTCGTCGAGGACGGCTTTGTTCGGACTGCAGATTTGGTTTATCACGACAACGACGGATATTTTTACATTATCAACCGCATCAAGTATTTAATAAAGCGCAAAATATTTCAGGTGCTAGCTGAATTATGATGCTGATTTCAAACCGCCAATGCCTTTCTTTAACAGAAATAGATATTCGCTTTGCAGGTGTCACTTGTGGATATAGAACACTTGTTGTTGAAGCATAAAGACGTAAAAGTAGCTGTCTTTATCGGCATCCCTGACGAGCGCGACGGCGAATTGCTTATGACATTCGATGTTCCGTAAACGAATACTTCAGTTTTAGAGGTTGAATTGCAGGAATTCGTGGCCAAGTTCGTCTCTCCTTACAAAAGGATCAATGGAGGCGTTCGTTTCGGCCTTGATATCCCGAAAATTGCCACCGGAAAATTGGATAGAAATGAAAGAAATTTATATTCAGTAATCAAATTGTTAATGTTAAAAGTGGAAATAATTCTATTTGCTGTTATCATTGTTTATTATAATGTTTAGTCAATGGTTTAACTTAAAAATGAGCTGATTTTATTGAAGATTACCTGTAAAATGTAGGAAACAAATTATTTACTTATTGATGTTTTGTAAAAACAGACAATAAAATTATCGATAAAGTAAAATGTATGCTTGCAATAATACTAGTTTAAAAGAAAACCAATACACATTTTGCTGTAAGTTTTAACAATAACAATTTAAAATAAAACCTAAAACTTTTAGCATTTCTGAAATTATTTTATTGGTTAAGTAATTAAATAGTTTATAGTTAGAGCCAATTTTTATAACTTTTAAGGAGTTTTTAATAGTTTTTGATATGTTTTTTTTTTTATAGAAATTCAAATATTAATTTAATAGTTTGAGTCAATTTTTAGCATTTTCAAGAACTTTTGAATTGTTTTTACAGTTTTCATTGAGTTTTTGTAATTAATAATAAATTAGTTAGGGTTGTGCTTTATTAGTGTTAATAAGTTTAGATTTATTTCTAACATTTTTCATTGCTTTTCAATAAGTAATTCATTAGTTAGATTTGTTTTTTATACTTTTAATAAGTATAGAATTGTTTTTAGTACTTTTAATTGCTTTTCAATTAGTTATTTATTGGTTTGGGCTGTTTTTAATAAGATTTGAATTGTTTTTTATATCTTTCAATGAGTTTCTGTGATTAATTTATTAGTTTAATGATTATTTGAGATTTAATTATTTAACTTTTTAGTTTATGCCCTATTTTAAGTTAATTCTTTATTTAATTATTACCTTAAGTAAAATTTAATAAATTTGCATGGTTCTTTAAAAATTAGATTTCCATTTTTATTATTTTCAGCGATATTATTTTCACCAATCTCCTCGAACTTATTAACTCCTGATACAAATCCCCGATTTTCTAAGGATTCGAAAAATTGAATTTATTATTCATTGTTAATTTGTAATTTCTCTTCATTAAATTTTTGTTTAATTATTTTTTTTCTTGCGATATCTAAAAATTATACCGCTGTTTACGTCTAATGACGATCCCATAGAAAATAATTAACAACTCTTAAGTTAAATAACTTTTAGCAACAATTTCAGTTTCGTTTTATTGACAATTTAAATTAAAGATGTCTTAATAAATTTGTCCGTATAGTAATGTATCATAATGTGTCATAAAAAATCGTTTATTTCGCGAATTAAGATAAGAAAAAACGCATTTAATTGTATTGCAGTACTGCAGTGCTGAGTGCATCGACCGCGGTGAATCATCCCTTATAGCGCGGCAGCATAGAGCTATGCGCTCAGTGCGCTCAGTACACTGCCGCCCGCCGCCCTGTGCGGATGTGCTCTGCTCGCTCAGCCGTCCCGCGATGGAATTTTCCGCGAACTCGTCCTTATTTACATCGCGTCCCGCGTCTATCCCAATAATGGATTTAAGGATAAAGCATACAAGGATATAAAGGATTACTACTCCTGTAAGTATTTTTTTTTTTATTTATTAGTTTTCTGTCGAAATTATTTTAGTTTTTTTTTAATTAAATAATTTAATAAAATTTATCAAAGCCAATTAATTTATAATTAATTCTGTTAGTAATTAAATGCAAAAGTGGTTCATTTCAACCAAATTATTAGAAGTTTTAGTTGCTTAATAATTTAATTGTGTATTGGTTTTCAATTTGCAGATGGATTTCTTCTTCATTTCTTCATCTCCAAGGATTACTCCCAGCTGATTGGTACTGGTGATTTCTTCGGATTCTGCCCCCCTTGAAGGCGAAAAACTCTATGGATGTCAATGTAATTGTAAGTAAGCAACTGATTTCTTAATTTATTCCTTTTATTTACATTTTTATTGATAATTTAATTATTTTTATAGTTAATTAGGAAATTCATTGTAATAATTATGTATTTTTATTGCAGGGGTTGAATGCTCTCACCCTTACTCGCTCAGCAGCCCCGCGATGCAATTTTCCTCCTCGAAGGATTAAAGGATGGACACATTATTGAAGGATATCTGCTCCTGTAAGTAGTTTATTTATTTTTAAATGTAATTATTGATATAAATAAGAAATAGTAAATTAAATTAGATTTACTAGATCTTTTTATTTTTATGACAAATTTATGAAAGTAATTTTTCTTTGAGTACCAAATAAAATTTACCCATTTAATTGTTTAAACAACTATTATTTATTATTTAATAACAAATTATTTTGAAATAAAATTAGCTGAAATTGGAATAAAAAATGATTTTTTCTTTGTTTCAGATTGATCTACCAATAGATGACAGGTACTTTGCGGCTATAGTTTAAAAAATAAAAATGAGGTCTAATGTTGACTTAAGAACAAATTATTATTATATCTCAGTCTTTTTTCGGTTCATTTTTAGTCATAATTAAATATAGTCTATAGTTTTTTAGTTTTAAGTATTCTTTAAGTATTTTCTCTCATTGTTTGTTTTCTAAATGGGGTGTTCTTTCATCTCGGTCATTGTTATGCTGACTGCTAATTGATGCAAGACGTATTTCGCTCGCTCCCAGAGTTGAAATGGTATAATAGTTTGTCTTTTATGTCTTCAATGGTTGATGGTGTCCATAATTGACCACAGATAATAGAATCAACGATACTTCTTTCTATATTATTATAAGTTCAATTTCTTAAATTACCTTCAGCCATTTCCTTCTTCCGTAATCGCTAACTTTCTTTTTTCCTCGATATAAGTGGTTAATGATAAGTCCTTCAGTGGACTGCAAGAAGAAATCGCAAGATATAAGACGTAGATTATAAGAAAAACCTAGATATGAGAAATACTTATAGTTATAACATGGTACTTTTTAGGTAGTTTGGATCTTAACTTTCGCTTTACAACCAACTTAAGCTACTTCTTATCGGATTCCTAATAGGATTAGTAAACTTTCGCTGTCTATGGATCTGCTAATGCAGACATAATTTATTTTCTCAATAGTCATTTTCTTTTTCTTTTTTTCATCATCGCCAACTTTGCCTTCTGTGAAGTAAGTTTTTTTTTGTCAGATTTGAAATAGTATAAGCGCGCCTTCGATGTCTTCGGATGTGCTGCTATTGTCGTGGGGCCCCAAAATGTCTTCATGGCGGCGATGGGATAGTGGGCACCGGACATTGCGGGCCGTGATTAAGTCCCTCGAGTCTTTCATCCTTCTATGAATGATGTTCGGGTTTTCATTGCATCAGTGGTTTCCTCTGGGTCAGCGGATTTCCTAATATGCTACTAGAGTCTGGCAATTTGCTCCCTTTATTAATTAATCACCTGTGATTTAATTCAAGTCTCTAGCTTTTACCGTTCCCGAGATACAGTTTTAAGCCCTTTTGTCCATTCCTATGGGCACCACCTGGTTAAGAGTTAGCGTAATCGCTTCCATTAGAGCCCTTCTATCGATGGCAAGTTAATTCAAGTTTCTAGTTCTTACCGTTCTCGAGATACAGTTTTAGGCCCTTTAGTCCTTTCTTATGGGCACCACTTGGTTAAGAGTTAGCGTAATCGCTTCCAATTAAGCCCCTCTACCGAATGCAATTTAATTCAAGTCTCTAGCTCTTACCGTTCTCGAGATAAAGTTTTAGGCCCTTTTGTCCTTTCCTATAGGCACCACCTGGTTAAAAGTAAGCGTAATCGCTTCCAATTAAGCCCCTCTATCGATTGCAAGTTAATTCAAGTCTCTAGCTCTGACCGTTCTCGAGATACAGT